>CAXAKX010000626.1:0-48978 GCA_963969525.1 Ontholestes murinus | reverse complement strand
ATGGGGTTTGAAGTTAAGTTTTTGCAGATATATGAGGGGTGAATAGCAATGTGATTAATTATGATTGGAGGGGACTGCAGTGTTATTTTATGAAAAGGGATAAATAGTTAGAATTTACTGGGATTTATTTTTATTCGCCATTTTGAACATCAAGCTTGAATGGACTGGAGGGACTGTTGAGTAATTTAAAGGGTGGGGGCATTGGTAATAAGATCAGTATCGTCAACAAAGAGTAAAGGATATTGTGATAGGTTAATGTTCAAGGGATTTGGATTATATATGTCGTGACAATATATATTATACAGGAGGGGAGATAATCACCCCCTATATATTATTGCATATTTGGATTCCTGGTTCAATTCTGATGTGACTTTATGTATCATACATAGTATCTAAAATAATTCGTTTAGACGCAATTCGTCATTTTAATAAAATGTAGACATCCGGTAAAAGTTGGATATTGCAGTTATCATATAACTTAGAAGACCACGACTCTACAATATTACTAATCATAAAATGTACTAAGAAAGGCCGGAGAGTCAAAGCCAAGCTTTTTTATCACTTTGTTTTGCCACTTTTTTTTTTAACAAATTACCAGTGACTATAGTTTCTACTATCAACTAGTCATTATTAAACATAAAGTGTTTAACATTACGGAGTCTAACATATTTATATTGAATAGAGGCGTCATCATTAGGTCAACCTGGTCGTTAAGAAGGGAAAGTTTTCTTTCTTCAGTATATTCAAGATGTACCACAAAGTAAACGCCTCCACAATTAAACATTTAATCAAGGCAAGTGTAGCAGATATGGGGAAAACGTATTTAAAATTACGGATTAAAAAAAAACACGCAACATTCAACGCATGGTTCAACCAACAATGCTTAAAATGGAAAGTTGTTCCCAAGTTCATTCAACTAACTACAAAAACAAGAACCCAAGCAGCCCAAAAAACCATCAAAGCAGCGGAAAGGACCTGGCTAAAAGAAGAAGCCAAATTCTGGTTCAAACGCCGAGATATAACCATGATATATATCAAAATCCTACATACAGAACTCGTCCACCATCTCCACCCTGCGGAATTCGATCTACTTGACGACTACGTTCGAGAAAAAGTGTGCAAGATTACATACGAGAAGTCAAGAATCCAAAAACAGAAATTAGAAAAACTCCGAGCCGAAAAAAAAGTTTGGTTCTCCAGACCCTCCGCAAGAAAACTTCTATAGTAGAGTTATAAACAAAACAAACGTTCAATTTAACGATATAGAAACAACTATCCTTAAGTCAGGCCCCAAATACTCCCCACATATTGACGTTAAATCTTTCAAAAAATTATTAATAACTGAATCAGAAATTGCTTTGAATAAATGCGAAAATTCAGAATTAGCAAAATCAAAAATTGCACAAATTTTAAAACAAACACCATCGGTTTTAAATTGCGACAGTAAGTCAATTAGTAAAATAAAGAAAAAAGTAAAAGAAAATAATTTAATCATAACTAAGGCCGATAAAGGCAACTCAATAGAAATTTTAGAAAAAACAGACTACACACAAAAAATCAATTATTTTATTATATCATCAAACATCACAAAAATTAACAAAGATCCCACAAGTCAAATTATAAAACAATTAAAATCTATAATTAAAGAAACAAATTCATTATTTAATGACAGTGTAAAACGTAAACTTTCCCAATAAATCCCTCACCACCTAGACTGTACGGTTTTATCAAAATTCATAAAGAAAATGAACCTATCCGTCCCGGCGTTTCATATACGAATAGACCAGGAAGAAAGTTAGACATAGAAATGAATAGTATTTTCAAAACAATCACCCAATTCAGAGATCCACATTCTATAAAAAAATTAGTAGAATTAACACAAAAATTAGCCGAATTAAAGTTAGATAATAACTGTAAAATAGTTTCATTTGATATGTCAAATATGTTTTCAAAAATACAATACAACAAAAGACTGCATAAAACTTATTATAGACCACTTAGATAAAAATAATGTTAATCCCGTAGTTAAGAAATAATTTCTAGCCATCATTCAAGTCATACTTAATCATAATTATTTCACTTTCAACAATACTTCCTATTCACAAAATGAAGGACTGGCAATGGGCTCACCACTAAGCCCATTATTAGCCGAAATTTTTATAAAACACCTAACAAAACAAATACTCAATTCTCCGTTAGGGAAACATATCAACTGGTGGTTCAGATATGTGGACGACATCCTGGCATGTTTCAAAGGAACAGATGGACAAATTAAACAATTTCTTAATTTCATAAACTCCATCCATCCATCAATCAATTTTACAGTAGAATCAGAAACAAATAATTCAATAAATTTTCTCGATCTCTCAATTCATAAAATAAATAACCAATTAAATTTTAACATTTATAGAAAACCTACATATATCGACTCCATCATTCCAAATCATTCCCGGCACCCCCAAAAACACAAATTAGCCAGTTTCACCTCAATGATTAATAGAGCCCACAACATTCCTTTAAGTCCTCAAGCCGCACGAAATCCGCACAATTAAAAACATTGCAATTAATAATGGATACAAAGAAGAGACAATTAATAAATTAATTCATAAATCGGAATTGAAGCGTCTCCGTAAATATTTATATGCTAAAACAGAACCAGACAAAAAAGCATTCAAAGCAATCACTTATTTCGGAATGGTAAGCTCAAAAATTAAAAAAGTCCTTGAAAGATGTAACGTAAATATTTGTTCAAATATTATAGTAAATTAAGTTCAACTATTTTTAATTGTAAAACTGAAATTGATATCATGAATAAATCCGGAATTTACAAGCTCACTTGTTCCCATTGTAAAAGTGTTAACATCGGCCAATCTGGTCGTAATTTTCGAATTAGATTAAACGAACATAAAAAATCATTTTGTCAGAAATATAATAATTCAACTTTTGCTAATTATTTACTGGAAACGAATCACCCTTTTGAAAATGACATTCTTTCGGTAATCCACTTAACAGATAAAGGACGCAAAATAGATTTACTAGAAGCCATGGAAATTTTTAAATCTAAGAATAATCCGGGAATTTCCCTTCATAACGACCAGGTTGACCTAATGTACACGCCTCTATTCAACTGTTTAACATAAATATGTTAGATTTCATAATGTTAAACACTTTATGTTTGATAATGACTAGTTGATAGTCGAAACTATAGTCACGTGTAATTTGTTAAATAAAAAGTGGTAAAACAAAGTGATCCTATTTTCTTTCTTCAGTATATTTAAGATGTACCACAAAGTAAACGCCTCCACAATTAGACATTTAACCAAGCTTTTTTGTTAAAAGAATAGGCCATATTAATCAATTGCCTAAAGAAAAAGACTATCAAATATCTGCAGTTTACCTTCCTGAGTATAGTGTCACCATTGTCACAGTCTACTGATCTCTGTCAGGTGATTTTCATCTATTAATGAACAAATTACTAGATAGAAGTAATACTGATACTAGTGTCGTCGTGGGTGATGATTTTAATTGCAAATTTAACTGCAGTGATTATAGAGTAACTTCATTGTGCGATTTATTTGCAACTAGCACAGTAACTTTTTTAAATAGAATAAATAATTGTGGACAATGTATCCACCAACATTATTACCAAGCATATTAGTGTGAATCCAGATGACATCGGGCTGTCGGATCACATGGGCATACATAGTATTACAAATAAAACCACACATGTTTTAAACATTTTACTCAATATGGTTGTTTTAAACTATATCATCTTTTTGACAATACAACCTGACATTTTGTCGACGATTTTAATATAAGTATAGATGACAAATTTAATCAATTTTTATCTATCCTTCAAGAATATATACAAAATAGTTTCCCAAAAAAGTCGTCACCATATGCCATAGAGGACGAAAATAATTTGGTTTAATGAAAATCTTCATAAAATGCGAAAGACTCTTTTGTTTCTTAGAGATGCAGGTGAACGGAATCATGCTGCCAAACAGGAGTTCTTAATAAAATATATTAAAATCCTTTAGTTCGATGTAGAAAATTAAATAATAATTTAAAAATACAAAAACATTTCGTGAATCTACAACAATGAGTCTTACTGAAACTAACCAAGACTATTAGCCAGAGAAGTAGTTGTTTCAAAAAGTAATTTGTAGTCTTACTCATTGTTGTAGATTCATGAAAAGGAGTTCTTAAATTTCAGACGTACATATAGTGTAGCATTAAAAGTTCAAATATTAGCCATTACTAAAGTAATTAGGGAGTCTGGAAAAAATTCTAAAATATTGTGGTCATTAATTAAAAATAGTCACCAGCAACAAGATACGAAGTGCAAAATTGATGCATATGCTGCTAACGTCTTCTACAAAGATATAGCACAAAATCTTGTTAAAAACTTGCCTATAATACATAAAGATCCTGCTATTTTTGTCATTGAAACCAACTGTAGTGAGAATATAAACTAGCTTGAGTGTAACGAAATTAGTACACTCACTGTTAGAAACTTTATTAGCAAGTTAAAACCATCTCCAAGTCGTGATATATACGGACTAAACGTACATATAGTAAAATATATCACCGATGAAAAAAAGACACCAATTATTAAACTTTTAAATTTATCTATTAGACAAAATATATTTCCTCAGTGTTTACAACGTGCAAAAGTAATACCTGTACATAAAAAGGGGGATGCTAGCGATCAATTACAGACCCTTAATAAAATACTGACACAGTATATGTGTCTTTGGCTTAGTAAATTTCGACAGCTTCCAGTAAGTTCATTTTTCGACCTTTATCCGCTAAGTGAATTACTGAAAATATACATCTCTGCCGAAATTATGGTGTGCATCTTATAAGTGCTTCAACGATTTTTCATGTTTTCAAATCTAATTTTAAAGTTACGACCAGACTGCCCAATATATACACTTTGACATCCCAAACAAGTTAACTTATAAATCCCAGATTTGGTCATATTAGCAATCTGGGTTTTACCAGTTTAAATTATATTTTTACGTTTTTTAATCGATGTAAAACTGATATTAAAGTTACATCTTTTGATTATATTATTAAATTTTAAACTAACATTGCCAAAAAGGTGATTGAAAGTGTGTAACTCGGTTGATTCCTGTTTTGCTTATAAATATTTTTGTAATTATTTTATTTCAAATTTGCGTATAAATGTATTAATTAGTGTAATACAAAGTTATCGTGTTTTTATTAGAACTCATGCAAGATGTACCACAAAGTAAATTTCTATCAAATATCTAAATTCCAAATCCTCAATTAATTAATTCGGCCAGTGATTTCATATATTTTTAGCAATTAAAATTAATCAACTCTTCACAAAATTTACGAAATTTACTTTTAAATACTCTGTAAAAAAATCCCTTGAATTATCCAAAAATTTTAAGTTTATCACTACACCCAAGACCTCGAAATTAGTTTCTTTTGACGTTAGTAGCATGCTTTCTAATATTACTTCTACTGGCATAAACTCTTTTAGATAAATCTAACACTAATAATAATAATAAATTTTATTTGCCCAACAGATAAACCAATTACAGGACAACATTAAGTACAAAAGTAAAAAAAGTAAACAATTAATTTCAGGGAAAGTTTTGTCCTCCTTGAAACTCAGATATTTTAGTAAGCGACGTTGTATCATTTCAATTAGTAGTGATAAATACACAAAGTGGGGGTACGAAATTGACGAAGCGTATTCTAAACGACTTCGTACGAAAGCCGAATAACGGCATTTAATTACATTACACTATCATTGAAATATTTACAAGTACGCTTAATGAAACCCAATATTTTGCAAGCAGATGAATATAAAACATTTATATGTTTAACAAAAGTTATCTGAGAGTCAAAGAGTACGCCCAAATCTCTGATCTCTGTAAGCCGTTGTAGGGGATAGCCATTGATATTATAGCTGAAGTTTACGCACGAAACACGTGAGAATATGAAAGTAGCACATTTATTGATATTCAAGTTCAATTTATTATTAGTACACCACCTAGAAATGAGATCAAGATTATCTTGCAGCTTCAGTGAGTCTTGCAAATTACAAACATTTGAGAAAATTAGATAGTTAATAAACATGATGAATAAAAGCGGACCAAGGTTAGAGCCCTGAGGTATCACAGATAATGAAGTAAATGTATAAGACTTTTATCCATTATAGTGTACATAGTTAGTACGACCATATAAATGAACGAAAAAATTAATAGTATCAGTGCTGAGACCAAATTCCGCAAGTTTATTCAGCAAGATAGTGTGGTCAATACAATCAAATGCACGAGAAAAGTCGGTATAGATTACGTCCATTTGAGTTCGATTTTCAATGGAATCACTTATATGTTGAGTGATGATTGCAAGGTTAGTAACTATAGACCTACCCTTCAGAAAACCATGTTGGCGTGGCGAAATTAAAGTTCTTATATGACCATATAAGGAAGTGTACAACATTTGTTCGAAAACTTTAGAAAAGTTTGAGAGAATAGCAATTGGTCGGTAATTGCTTATATTGGTTTTGTCACTCTTTTTGTGTACAGGGCTCAGACGCGCACATTTCCACATTTACGGAAATGTCTGAGTAAGAACTGCCAAATTGATAATAGTTAATAGAGGTCTAACAAATATGTATTTACAATCTTCAATGAAAAAACTGGGTAATTGATCATCACCAGCAGTGTTGTTATTTTTGAGCTTATTAATACTATTAATAATGTCAGTCTCGTTGAAAGGAGTAAAATTAAAGGGAATAGTATATGCAAATGATTCAGCAAAGGTTGCAAATGAATTTATAATTTTTTCAGGTTTATTGAGTGTTATATTACCATTGCACAATTGAGAGGGAATTCTTGTAGTGCCATTTTTAGCATGTATAAAATTCCAAAGTGACTTGGGATTATTTTTCATTTCTTGCTCAAGTTTCGCTAAATAAGTCGTATAGGCCGCTTTTATTTTAATCGTAAGATCAATTCTGAGACGATCAAACTCACGGAAATAATGTTGTAATTTAGATGACTTCCACTTATGACGATAATAGTTCTTTAGTCTGATTGTATTCTTAATTTCGCGCGTAAACCACGGCAGAAAGGAGGATTTGCGTCGAACGTGTGAATGAACCGTATCATCGAGTAAATCATAAATCAATGAGTAGAATCCATTAAGTGCAACATTTACATCGGTATAAGTTTGAAGAAAAGACCAGTCAACTGACTGTAGTAAGTTATATAGTTTGGGATAATTTGCTTTACGAAAGTTATAAAATTTGTTGTAGTTCATTGGGAATCGTGCCGAATTAGAATTAGAACATGGGAGTAATTGAGAATGTATAACTAGTCAAAGGTGATGAGTATCTTCAGGAACTAAGGGTACCAACTCTCGTTCAACTAAAGTATTGGTAAATATTTTAGTAAGAACTAGATCGAGTAATCTACCATTACTATTAGGAACAGTATTACACTGTTTTAACTTTAATGTGGTAATAAAATTTAGTAGAGAGTTTAACTTAGGTGAAGAGGATGGCGTAGTAGCAGAAGAGGTAAATTGCGGTACGTTACGTTTGTCAAGCAAAAAAAGTTCCAACAATTCAAATAGTTCAGACAATAAATCGGACGAAAGATCAAGTGGAATGTAAAGTACAACAATATATAATAAAAAATTGTTAAATATATATTTGCATGCAACTATATCCACAAGTGGAAATAAGTTTGTAATGGCTGTAACATGGCTTCGGAGAATATATGGTCTGGGACAGCAGCAAGAACCCCTCCGCCTAACAAACGTCCAGTGACATCACGTTGCCGATCGCACCTGAATATTTGAAAGTCGGATGGCAGTAGTTCACTATCTAGTATGGAATCATTCAGCCAAGTTTCAGTCAGAGCAATAATATCAAAGTCTATATTAAACGATGCAGTATAGAGATCATGTGTTTTGGTGCGGAGACCCAGGGTATTTTGGTAGTAGATATAATCTTCAGTCCTCGTTCACCTGCAGGTGTTCTCTGGGTTAATTCATTTTTCGTATTACGGTAAAGCTCCATTTGTGCAGGAGTACGATCAAGGGAAATATTGACAGTCTTAAAATTATCGTTCAACTTGAGTTTGTGACAGTTACGGATGGCAGTTTTGACTAACTCCTCATTACCAAGCCGCAATTTAATGGGTCGGCTACTAGAGGATCGAGTGGGGCCATATTTCCCAAGGCGAACAGGATTTGGGTCTGGAACGTGGACATTTAAAACAGACAACAAAGCGGAGGTTACTTCATTATCACTCTCAATTTGTTGTGTTTTTGAATGACAAATTGTTTCAGCGAGTCCGTAAATAATAATATTACTCTTACGCTTATCACGCTCAGCTACTTCTTGTATAATCTCTTCAGTAATTATAGGAGTAGACGATACAATTGATGATGAGTTTAAGTTTAAATTTGCTTTTAAAAGTTTAAATCCTGCTATAGAAGCATTTGGATGCACGTAACCTCTCCTTAAATCAAAATTACTTTTAATTTGTAATAAATATTTTCAACAAAGTAACAGATAGCGACAGAATTTTGAATCGCTTGTTAGAAGACATTCTCATATCAAATATGGAAGAACAACTTTTAGTTTAAATAAAAGGAAACACATATTATATCTGCAGAGGAGTTAAAAAACGCATTTCACAGATGGTAGATTACTAACATTCGTACGTGAAATAATTGCATCATTTAAATAACACATCTAAAATTTAAAGTCTACAACAAACTACTATATATCGATATAAATAAAACTGTCGTGTCCTTTACACTTTATTTATATGCTTAGATACATATTTCGAGTGCTAGGCACTCATTATTAATAGTTACATTAACATTAACAGAATTGCAGTAGAAGAAAGACAATTTAAAATTTGGCGGCTGAGGAGGCAACACATGTCAAATCAATGAAAATTCAATAATGAGCGTGACCTAGAAAAAATAGGTGAAGTAGAAATCGATAAAATTTTAAATGGAAAAGCATTAAAACGGTCGTAATGTGAAAACAAATTAGACAGTTGTCACGATATAAAAACCGTTTATAATAGATACAACAATAAAGACAAAAAATATTCCAGACATTGTATTATGTTAATTTTTATAAGTAGTAAATATCAACATTAACAAAATTAGGTTCCATTACAGTAAACGTTGCACCAAATTTTCGTAATTGAGCGGATAAATATAAGCAATTACATGAAACTCTTTAAAGTAACAATTAACAAGATTGAATTATATTTTTAATTGCGCTAGTGATAAGACCGAAACTAAATTGGCCGGTAAAACTTTTCCAAAATAAACCGCAATTAATATAATTCAAATTTTAATTATGGCTTAAAGCATTAAACAGCTGTAAAGAAAAAAGAAACAATTTATGGTGCATTAAACTGTACAATTATCACAAATGTGGTGCTACATCAGCTACTATAGTTTAGTATTTCGATTGTATACTAAACTATAGTAGCTGATGTAGCACCACCATACATTTCATTATATATCTATTACCTGCCATTACATGACCTTAATCACATTAAGTGCAAAGTAACGTATTTTGTGTTGTTTCGTTTTCTAAACACTTCACTAAACTATTACGTAAGGAAATCTTCAGACACATGTTTCGCTGTAACATAACTCGCTAGTGGAGCTATGCCTTTATTACGTGGTGCTTCCAAGTGAAAGACCTACATGAGATTGCTGGATTGATGAGGGTATTACTTGTTGAAACTCCATATCACTTAATAAAATAGTGACACAGTATATGGTTTCAAATATGTTTTTATTATTCTACAACAATGTGTGGTAACGTTTTTGAAACCAGATACTATGTCAGTATTTTATTAAGTGAAAAACGAAAATGAATATTGGTCTTAATAAAATCGAAACATTGCCGTTAAAATTAATTTTCGTGGCACGTCTAAAAAACGATATTGGCAGAAAGTAAAAAACACAAAATATCTTATTTTGCACATAGACATTTTTTCTCAAAATTACCCATTTAGAAAATTTTTATAATCTAAATAAACCCTTATTATATGAAAAGATTTATGTACTAAAACAAATTTCCGATTATATAAAAAATAGGTATGGCTGAGGGACCCATTTCCTAATATTTATACCTTTGTGTATGAATATGAATTTCGTATTTTTTCAATTATTAGTTAATTTTTTACAACGATCTAAAGGATTTTAATACATTTTATTATGTAATGTATTTGTAATCTTTGATAATTGGCTATTAATACATTTTTGGGAGTTTAGACAATATTTTATTGATACAGTTCATCTAGCCCATATGGTTTTTCCTCATATTCTTATAAACTTTAGAGTTGTTGTTATAATTTACTTCTGCTTTTAACTACTAAGACAATATAATCATTTCTCCATCTTTAAATTCTGATGTCAGGTATTTGAAGATAAAATAATGCACAAACTTTCTGCAATAAATTTCAACAATTCGGTTAAATATTTCCGGGCATTTTTCATTTAATTTGGAGCCTGTTGACCATATTAAGTAATTTAAATAAATTGTTTAATTTATTGATGTCGAAATTTTTGTATACCTAGCTTTAACTAAAAAGGTGTTTGTAAATTATGGTTCGGTCTTCTATATTTAATAAATCATAATTGAATGAGCACACACTGATTAATTAAATAAATGATTGATAGCATTAATTTTATTGCGACCTTCTGAAATATTTTCTGTCATTATGCAATTAATTTAAGAATAACAATTAGCAACAATCACACTCAATGACGCGATGAAAAACAGTAAAATTGATGTTCGTTAATGTGCTTTATCATGAACTAACTATAGCAGTTAATTGGACATTTGCGCACAATTTATGTATATTAATAGTTGTTTATGGAAGAGAAAACAAATATCAAGAAAATATTATGACAGTCATAGTTAGTTTGTAATATTGTTAGGACTATAGTTGTCTCAACTAATATCACTATTATTAACCTTATGTTCTTAAGATGAATTTGAAGAAATATTAGGCGTTATAAGTACAAAGTAACGTATTTTGTTCTGTGTACGTACCTTATACTGATGCAACGCCAATCATTGTATTACAAAACTAGTAGCTGTCGTCACATGACTTAAATCTTATTAAATACAAAGTAACGTTTTTTTGTATTGTTATTGATTTTCAAACGCGTCTTAGAAGTTATTATGTAACAGAAATCTCCTGACATGTTTTCACTGTATTACAGCTCATCAGTGAAGTTTTGTCATTACAGCTAGAGTATTTCCAAGTAGGCCCTCACGAAAAATTATATATTATATTGTACTTGTTATATCTTTCTAACTTACTCAAAAATGAAAATTATTTTATAAAACACCTATATTTAAATCCGATGAAAACAATCAATTAATCAATGATAGTAGCTTTTGAATTTAAGCAACAAGGGTAAAAATGATAGATAACCTACTATTGTAGATAATAATTTAGTTGACGTGTATTTACGTTTTCAAAATACCCACTGTAACTAAGACACAATGTTAAAATATATTAAAATCCTTCAGTTCGTTGTAGAAAATTAACTAATAATTTAAAAATACGAAAACAGTTCGTGAATCTACAACAATGAGTCTTGCTAAGACTACAAAACAAATTACTTGTTGAAACAACTACTTCTCTGGTTAAAATAGTATCTATCAAAGCAACACTAATAGAAATAATTTCATTCAAATTAGTGTTGCTTTGATTGTTGTACTATTTCATAAACAATATGGTTGAACTTAATAGTATAACGAACATTACCTTTATAATGTAATTTATTTAGCAATGTTTAAAATATAGAAAATAAATTTCAGATCAACAGAAAATTCAATACTTTGAAATATTCTTATTTATAAGAAACTCACAATCAGAACAAAATACTTGTAAAGTTATTTTGAAAATAGTAGTATTTCAAAAGAATGTGTAAAATATACTATCAGTATAGCATTTACTCTTTGAAGTAATAAAGCTTTATACTAATACTAAAACTTATTTCAAATTCTATTTTCTATTTTCTATTTCTAAAATTGAAACAGATCATAAAGTCCATTTAAACAAAATCAAATTAGTAGACTTCCATCCTTAAGTTCTGTTGCTATTTATTTCTACTCATTTTCTCTGAATATTTGATTTTAATGTGCCGCCTTCAAATAATTAATAATTTCCACAATAGATAACCAGATAATTCCTCACACTGATTTGCATATAAGTAGATGTATTTTAGTTTTGTTCTTTGGTATTCATAATTTATTAAGAAATTAAAACAGATTTACAAATAATAAAAAGGTACAAGTTAATGCTTGTTGCGCTACACTCTTAAAGGAAACAGATATTACTATTAGGTGGAGAATAACACTTGTTTTGTTCCATATTGTTTTTATTTTCAGTTGCCTGACACGTGTTTCGGTCTTCGCAGACCATTATTAAAAGGTACAAAATTAATTTAAAAAAATACAACAGAAAGCATAATTAATCTAACGTTAAAACTATATTAGTTTACTTCTAATAACAACAATGAATAAATTAGTATCTAAGTTTTTAATTTAATTTAATCAATTTATGGTAAGTAATGGTGGCTCTCAATAATGCAATAATGTTGAATTGTTTCTAGATGACGTCTTTCTATTGTGCTTTGTATACTGCATGGTCTCGCTATTCTAGAAATTATTTACTGTTTTGATTAGAGTAACCATGTAAAGTAACCGTATCCTGAGATACGAAGATTCAGGTGTAGGAAGCAAACACAAAGATATTCATATGTATATCATTATTTGACAAAAATAGGTGCAGGTGTAGGAATTTGTTACAAAAACCTGTCCCTGAAAATAGTACTGTACTAGGTAAGCCAATGAGCACACCAACAAAGGAGGAACTCGTGGCAAAGGTTATTTATGAGAAGAAGATCTAGGAAAAAACATAAATATCATAACGGACAGCAAAGCAGCAATTTTCTCTATTGCTAGCTGTAAAATTACCTCAGCATTAACATTGGCATATTGGGAAACCTTGGAGGAAGCGGCTCGTGACAATAAGGTGACCCTACTCTGAGTGAAAGAACACAACAACAGCAGAAGTAACCGTATAGTAGATGGTTTGGCGAAGAAGGTATCCGGAAGTACGATATGCGGGCCGGACACCTCCCTGCAAGATTTTATTACTCTACTAAAAAACATCAAACAGATGCCACAGTAAAACGGCCCAATACTGTATGCAACTGTCGAAAGAAAACCTACGGGAGGTTGTAGGGCTCCTAATAGGACACTGTAATCTAATATCGCACCTGAGCACACCAATACTACACTCTAGTTCAACCTGCAGAGGATGCGAAGAGGAAGAGGAAACCGATGAGAATGTGCTTCTGAACTGCCCGGTTCTATCCAACTTACATGAATCCACAAGGGGAGAGGGATGTTTAGAGTAATAAGACATCCTAGAGGTCCCTCTTGCTGCAATCCCTGCGTTTGATAATGCCTTGGGTTTGATCAATCGTAGCAAGGAATGAGGACTCAGATGGGAGAATACGAGCATCGGTGCTTTCTGCCCTGCTATCGTACAAATCCAGATCCAGAAGGGGAGCGGAGATCTATCGGCCAGACAGTATAGTTTCAGGAAAGGTAGGTTGACAGCACTGCTGGAGGTCAAGAGATTAATCGAAGCGGCGAATGAAGGACCGATTAGAACTAGGAAACAATGCCTGGCTATAGACCTCTACACAAGAAATGCGTTTCGATGCCATGGCAATAATACAAGAGGCTTTAGTATGAAGGGGACGCCTGCTCCACATGTTCAGGAGCAACTTTGAGAATAGAACTCTAGAGGACGAAGGGGACGAAGGCAAGCAGAGAATGGAAGAACTGACTGGGGACATTTTGCTACTGTGGAATGTCGCGTACGACAAAGTCTTCCGTTTAACACTGCCACAGATATTCAACCTAATAGGTTTGATGACCTTTTCATATTGGTTAGTAGTCAGAAGATCAAGGGCAGCGGAATGTTAGCCTCTATAGGCATTCAGGTGGTGGCACACATAGAAGAGAAAGAGGTTCGTGAAGCTGCTGTCAATAAAGGGTACAGAAATATATCCGGCAGGCAGTATGGGTTCAAGTAAGGTAGATTGAAGAAGAAGAAATTAATCGAAGTGGTGAATGAACCACCGATTGAACCAGGAGACAATGTCTGGCTATAGCCCTCTATACAAGAAATGCGTTTAACTTGAAACCGTGGCATATAATTCTTGAGGTTTTAGTACGAAGGGACTGCCTGCTTCGCATGTTCAGGAGCTACTTTGAGAATAGGAATCTAGAGTACGAAGGGGACGAAGGCAAGCAGATGATGGGAGAACTGATTAGGGGAATTTTATTAGTGTGTAATATCACGTACGACGAAGACTTTAAACTAACACTACCAGAGAGGGTATTGGTTAGAAATCGGAAGTTCAAGGATCATAAGATATCTGCATAGCTAGGTATCCAAGTGTCGGCATACACAATGGAGGCGGTAGGGTTTCTAGGACAGGAGATCACAGTGAAGACGAGGATGAGATACTTCGGGGTTATCGTGGAAGCAAATCGACTAAGAAGCTCCCAGATAGCGAATGCGTAGCGAGCGCAGGCAGAAAGAGGGTCCTGTTGGAAGCGGCCTTAACCAGACTGTTATACACAGCACAGGCATGTGCACTGGCTACAGAAGATGCTGGGAAGCTGAGGTGCTGGAGTACTCATAAGAAAGGCCATTGTCTTATTGTAAGTTATCAATTGTGATTACGACCACAAATAATATTTAGCCAGGGCTTGTGAATTTCAATCGCAACCAGTATTTACATTCTTGGATTGGATCATTTATTGACGTGTATTGTCTAATATTTTAAAGTATTTAGTCTTTAATGCAATTAATTGTCGATGAAAGTTTGTTTTGTTATATATTATACCTATATTGTATTGTATTAATGCTTTGTTTCTCTTACAATAAATAAATTTAATAGAAATGGATAGATAAAAATATGTAAATAATTTAAATTATTGTTACTACACATATCCACCAACGAAAATTTCATGATTGATTTAACATAATGTCCCTATTTCGTCTAAGAATCTGACCTATTGTTTGGAATACTTAAATTTCTACAGGTTCTTATTATAATTGAATTTTTGGTTCGGGAAAACCACGATCACTCCAATGAAAATTTAAAAAAATACATACGTGCAAGGGAAAAATCTTAAGATCTACTGGAACAGCTAGAAATTAACAAATTAAACAAACACTATGTTTTATTAAATAAACAAGCTGATGTTAATATAAATATGAATGGTGTATCCTTTCTTCACACTTTATTTGCTATTTTTAGCAAGCATGAAGAAAGGATACAACATTGTTATTTATGTTTGAATACTCTTCACGAAACCCAAAAAATAAACATCGACGAATGTTAATAATTCGCCACTACTAAATATGTAGATGGTTTTATCCATGTGCCATGTGCTCAATAATTATAACAGTATCTTTACATAACAAACAAATGCATTAGATGCAATATACAGTGTGTCCCGTTAATGCGGGGAAATGGCTGGACCATAGATTCCTAGGGTCAAAATATGATGATTTAACACAACTTATCTATATCCAAAAATTTACGGTTAAGCCGGAATTTGTCTTCAAAGTTTCTTTTGTTTATAACAATTGAACCCTTTATTCGATTTGAATGAAATGTATTATTAATAACTACCATAATATAATATATCATTTCAGTTATTGTGGCTATTATTGGTTAACAAGAAGTATAAAAAACAGTAGTACCACCACCTAAAAACTAAATTAGTTTTTATTAGTGCATCTAATAAAAACTAAAAAAATACTACTTGAAAGACTGTTTAATTTAAAAACTTTTTTGTCTCGTAATAATATTTGATATCTTATACGGTTTTCCCATAAAAAAAAATATATTTTTTTATCTAGTAAAAACAAAATCTAGTATTCCATCAAATCGAAAATACATGTTTTTTGTGGCCGTCTTTGTTTAAAAAATGTAAATTATGTATAAAAATAATTACTGAGAGTTTAATAATAATTAATTTTTAACTTTATTATCGTTCATAAATATTCATATTTACTGAGTGCATAATAAGCATACTATATTCATATTTTATTTTTTTGTGCAAAAACCGTACAAGATATGAAATATTATTAAGAGACAAAAAAGTTTTTAAATTAAATGCTTTTATATTTAGTACTTTTTAGTTTTTATTGGATGCACCAATACATTTTGTTCAAATTGAATAAAGCGTTCAATTGTTATAAAGAAAAGAAATAAAAATTTTTGGAACATTAAAGACACATTCCGGCTTAACCATCAACTTTTGGATATAGATATGTTGGGTTAAATCAACATATTTCCCCACATTAACGGGACACCCTGTATATTTGATGGTAGTAATGTGCAAATCTACCGAGGTAAGTAGCAGTCATTATTAACATAAATTGCTGTATATATTTTTTAATCTTTTACATAGAGGCTAAAACTTCAGTTGAGATATATCAACGATGAAAATTAAAAATAACGTAAGAACAATCTAGTAACCCGTGATGTGATATAAGTAAGTTTAGATTTTATACCCTTTAAGGGGGAATTACTCTTTAGAAAATTCGACAATTCAATTATTTTTGCATTTTATTATAGTCTGGGGTTCTGAGTGTGTTTCGAAAATATTAATTTGAAATTCGTAGAACGTAGTTACACAAGCTTAGGCTGCGGCGCGGTACTTATACCGTCGACTGTTATACCTCGACTGTTTTTCTATTTTATGGTCCCCCCTTGTCTCTATGGTCGCCCCTTGTATCTATGGCCACGGAACAGCTGATTAAGGGTAAATTACTCAAATTAGTTGTTATCCACCGTAAGTTCAACCGTATCAGTACTATATGTATTGCAAACTTTGAACGCGTTTTTCTCGGAACGACATTTTGCAAGACGGGCGCACGTTTTTCTCAAAAACTATTGAACCGATTGACTTGCGGTTTGGCACACATATTGAAGGAACCTTCACTTATGGTTGGATCTAGGATTATTTTGATGGCTTGTATATTTCACTTTCAATCTGATGTTTTAGTGTACTTGTTTAGTTCTAGATCGGACGATAACTACACTCATATAGATTGAAAAAAATATATTTTAGACGATTAGCATCGCCACAACCCGTGCGCCCGATTGGACGAGCGTCTCACGCTGCGACATACATAACAGCGCATAACTTGTATACATTTTGATTAAGTAATTCAATAAAATTTATATTGTTAGTTTAAACATGTCTTAATATGAGTGAAAAATCCCAAAACTGCAGGTTTGATAGTTTTCACAGAAATAATTCCTAAAAATTACTCTCAAAACGGGCTTCAGGAGAGTAATACCCCCTTAATAATATTTTGTTTTAATTTAAATCAAAGGCTTAAATTGAATTTAATAAGCATGCCGAAATGCTTTAGATTTTTATCTTTTGTATTAGAAGTTGCAGTTGAAAGTCTGTGAATACTACTTGACTACTTGACCCTGATAATAAAGTGTTTTAATCAAGTTCAGTATAAGGCAGCAAGTTAGTTATAACATATCCGTTTAGTGTGAGTCCATATTGGTTTTAAATAATATATTTGATTAAACATACAATGTGATCATTAATAAATGCTCTTAAGATTTTGGAAACATGTACTGTTTCGAAATTAGTCTGTAATTATCAATTTTATTAGCGTCTTCACTTTTAAAATTGGTGAAACAAAACGTTCCTTCTTAAACCAGGCAGTAATAATAATAATAATCTTCAGTAAAAAGAACCAGTAAAGGACGCAATTATAATCATTATAAATAATAAACAAATATACAATAAGTAAACAAAAAATGTTTAATAAATAAATAAATACTAATGCTAACATCATATTAACTTAAAAACGCAATTATAAAATAAAACGAATAACAATTAAAACTTAAACAAATGAATGTGTGGGTGTAAAAATAATGAACCTTAAATGCATAAAACAGAAAAATACAATAAAAGAGTTCCTCAATTATAAATGACGAAAAATACTAACTAACAATACTCAGTAACTAAAAAAAAACTAAATATGTTAAAAAAACAAATTTCCACAGCGTCACATATGTCTAATTGGTGATTTATACATTATATTAGTTCTACTGGTAGGAACTGGAACGAGGAACTACAAACTTTAAATTTGAAAGTAGATACTACAATCTCTTGTATTGTCGACATTTTTTTTAACAAAGGACGCGTTGGTAATATTGTGACGTGATATTATGTTGAATTAAAAAGCAATCGTAATCAATATTACTATCGGGATACGTACCAGTTAGCTTAAACGATAATTATTTTAAAAATCGTCTCTGCATTCGTTCTACACTCAGAAATCGGTTTAAATAATGCAGATACCAAATAATTAATCTATATTCTAATTTAGACCTAACAAATGCAAAATATAATGGCTTCAAAACATTACCATCTATAAAGTATTTGGAAATAAGCATTATAAATCTCAGCTATTTTAAGGCAGACGAGGAGGTCACATTATTTACCAGTTTGTTTATATCATAGTTATGAATATATTGCTTAATTGTACTACTATACTAAACAACGTAACATGGGGCTGAATTTAATGTGAGTTTGCACATACATAACATAAATGCACTAGTTAAAAATTATATTAATATTATGTTGAAGAATTATGGAATTATGAGAATAATTTATTTGTACTGGAAAGCAGAGTGATGTAAGTAAATCATTTATATAGAGGACAAATAACAAAAGTCCTAAGTCAGACCCTTGTGGATCACCTGAGCTTAATATAAATTTCACTGATTTATAGCCATTATAAGATACAGAATTGTATCGGCAATTTAAATATGAAGATAAAAGTTTTAATATATAATTAAAAAATTCGAATGTGCTAAATTTGTCAATTAATGTTTTGTGTGTGTATTTTTGTGTCAAATGGACGGCAGTATAAATTACATCTATTTGGCCACGACTATCAAGAGACTCGAATCAAATTTAAGTAAAGAAAAGTAAATAATATTTGCTCAAAAAATTTAGATATATTTAATAAAAGACCGATCGGCCTATAAACCAAGATGAAAATCGTCCAGAATCATAATGTTTATATAGAGGGACCGACTTATCAAATAAGTCATAAAAGTTTTATAAAACTCGTCTAATGGATTATTAACATTTGTATGAACTTCTAAAAATAACGAATTCATATTAGTTAAAATATTATATAAGTTAAAGTAGTTGGCTTTACGGAAGTTATAACACTTGTTATTATTAGTAGGAAATAGTGGATATATGAAATATACCGGATAGAGATGGATGGTATCTATCTTCAGGAACAAGTGGAAATTCATCGGTTATTACAGTTCAAAATAGTATTATATTGAGTGAATTTCAAGATATTTATAAACTTATCTACAGAATTAATTTTAGAACATGCAAGAATATGTTCTGCAGCGATAATTTTGGGTATCTTAAAGTCACCCAGTATTAATATCGGTTTATCCAAAATAACCACTTCCAATACTTCAAGAAAACATTCAAATTGGTCGTTAGGTACATCTAGAGGTATGTATAGTATAACACAATAGAATGCGAATTCTCTTTTGAAGTACATTAACAAACAACAAGATCGGTACCAAGTTCTTAATATTATCAGTATTCATGTGTTTAAATGCAATTTCATTACTAAATTCCAGTAGTATTCCACCTCCAGTTATACGATTAACTAACGAATGGCAAACAATACTGAATGAACTCTCAACCAATTTAAAGAGTTAAAATTTCCCAATTTATTTAAAGTTTCTAATATTTTTAAATGCCTTCTGAATATTAGACTCTATCATGAGCTGATAACATCGTCTTCGTATTGTTCTTTAGATTTATAGGCTTGATTTTTAGGAAAACCATATATTATGACGTTGTGCTTGTGTTTATATATTTCCGCGATTTCTTCAGTTATTTTATCAGCTTGCTGAAATGATGCTGTACTGTATTGGAGGCAACGATATGGAGGCAGTGGCTAAATCCAATTGGAAAACTTCGTCCTTTAAATCGTTGATCGTAGTAATCAAATTTGGAATTTGGTGATCGTTTGCATTGCAGGCAGATATATTTTATACGGCGCGGCGTTTAGAGTTTGATCGTAGTTCTAAACACTTAAGTTCAGCTTGTGGTAGTTCTGATCAGGTTATATGAAGCGGCCCATTACAGCCATTACATTTAATGTAAGACTTTTTTTTGAGAAATTAATCACACTAGTACATTATATGCAGGACATTGAACTTAACAAAACAGTTTAGTTTAGTTTAGTTTAACACTTTACAAGATCTATTAAAAAATTAATACATAAATACATACATAAATTTAATTATTCACTTTGAAATTTCGAGTTCACAGTTTTTCGTGTTCTTCCACTTGACCCATAACACTGCTGGTGTTGATGATCCTTATGTAGCCATTAAGGCAATAAAACAAAGGGAAACAATAGGGGCACTCGCTTCACTTCACACGGTCATTTGTGAAGACTTACTAAGACCAAATAAGGAAGACCACGGATGGAAATTATTTAAGAGAGTTTTAGTAGAAATAATTAATAAACAATGTGAAAATAATTATCAAAGTCGTAAACGACGAATTTATGTAGTGTGTATCGACGAGTGGCGCGAAGTTCTGCTTCTTAAAGCGATTTATTAAGTATAAGTGAATCAAACAATATATAGTGATGAATAAAATTATATGGTATACCATCTGGTTCAGCAGTTAAATATTGATCTAATTATTTGTACGTATTGTAGTACTTTTGAATACCATTATTAAAAATAATAGAATTATTTCGTAGCTTAGCTTGTATTTAGATTATTTAATTCTAAAGATCACTTTATTTTATCTAATATTTTGTTTACGGCATGGAATCAAATTTTCAAATTGGGAGAAGTAAAATTCTTGTTATGTTCCATTTCTTTATTTTCAGATAACTGACACGTGTTTCGGTTTTTACGGATCATTATCAAAGTTAAAACAAAATTTCTTATCTAGAATATTTAATCTGGATTGTAAATTAAATTATATTGATTCATAAAAGTCTTTTGATATCTTTTTGAATTACATAGGTCTGAAGAAGCCAAATTGTCAATATGTATAATTTACAAGTATATGATAAGTAAATATGACCTTTCAACAAATTAATAATCCTCAACTATCCAGTTATAAGAGTCTTCTAATATTACTAGTTCAAGGTAAAATTTATATTTACTTTTGATATAATTGTAAATTATACAGGTCTGAAAAAGTTCAGGGCAAAGAAAAAAATGCAGATAGTTTTCGTTCAAGTATAAGCAACTTAAAGGTACAGCTATTTTCATTGATTAGTGTATTAAATTGCATAAAATCAGCCAAGGTCATTGAATGAATGTAAAGGCCGAATTTTTTAATTACAATTTTAAAATATTAAAATCAAGACCTTCGCCTCAAAGAAAACCGTCTAAATCAAAATCACCTAAAATAAGAAACACATCGATAAAATAAATTCTCACATAACTTAAATAAATATTTTATGTTAATTAGAGGATTGATTAATTAAAACACTTGGTTTTGTTTCACTATTTTTATATTTCTCCGACTAGTTTCGACCGTTGGTCATTTTCAAGGAGATATGTGAATGACCAACCGTCGAAACTTGTCGGATTAATATAAAAATAATGAAACAAAACCAATTAATCCTATAAGAAACACATCATCTGGATATTTTTTTTATAAAAACCCATAAATTGTCAAGAAATTCGTAAAATGTTTGTGTATTAATATTGGAAACAAGTTAAAATCAGTCTATATGGAACGGTTATTAGAATTAATTCAAACAGATATCACTAGGTCATTATTTTACGATTCCACATTTTTATAGCAAGAAGATATCTACATCCTCTTTTATGGATGACGTATATTTATCTCGTCTAAAACAGAGTTTATCTCGTTATCCAAAAGTTCAGTATTAAAGAAGTCCGAAGTTAACCATATTTTGGTCACCGCTATTTCAATTTAAATTTAAATTCTTTAAATCATACATTTCGAAAAACGAGTTTTTAATTAATAATAATTATAAAAAGAAATTTTTAATGCTTTATCTTTAGGAACTCCAAGTGCAAAAATAAATACCCAATAATATTATAATATGCCCAATAATAATATTCCTATATCCTTTCACTAAAATCACACTAGTGCAAAAAAATACTAATGCTTCATTTAACATAAAACCTTGATTATTGATATGGGTCAGACATATCTAATATTGTCTCTAAATACTTCTTTCATACGTTCTCCGAATAGTTAATTTGATTCAAGTTTTTATTTTATTTATTTTTTATCTATAGTAATTTCCTATATCGCTCATATTATTATATATGTGTGTGCAAACCGTTAATTACTTTTATTCATTGCCAATAAAAATACATTTACATAGGAAAGGTGTGTGTGGTAGTATCCAAAATCGATCAATGCCGTATTTATGAGTAATTGTTGTAACCTTGCTACGCCAGTAAAGTTTAAGTATGTTCTCAGGAAGCGTTAATAAACACAGGTTTGCTTGTTTTGAACGTACGTAATTTTATTTTTTGCAATTCCTACATAATGAGGAAGTTTTCTTTATGGAGATTTTATTACAACAATTTAAAAATATACATATTTTATTTGATACTCAGAATTACTGTGTGTGTGTTTAATGATAAACATTGCTAACTTAATATGGTAATGACATGAATAAATTTATATCATTATTATAATTTAATATAATATACATAAAACTGGTTGATAATTACTGAATACTCTTTTGTAGCTCGAGTTTTTTTGTAATTAAGTCATTAATAAATAACTGCAGCCGACATGAATGGTGACGCAAAGTACAACACTTATTATCCTGGTGACTTTAGATAAGAAAACCACTAATCTACTTAACGAACACACCGACCCAACCTTTTCGTAATTATTTAAACTCTTGTTAGATGATGATTCTGATGATACAACCTTTAAATTACTCGTTTATTTAAATGTATACATAGATAATTTTTACCTTTTTTATAATTGATTGTCAATATAATTTAAACGCATTATAAACCAACAAACATTAAAAATTGTCTCTATTATTATAAAATACATGTAATTCTTAATTTTATAATAATGTTATAATTATTGAAGTACAATATATTTATCTCCTGTATATCAGTATTAATTTAAATTGTAAATTACCTTATTTTATATAAAATTTTAAAAGCTTGAAATATGAACTTATGATAGAAATCAGTCTCAACTATCGTGTTTTTAAATTTAGAAAAGTTTTTTTAGCTTAAAATGCAAAATAATGTTCTATAAAACTTGTTTAAAGTAAAAGGTTTAGGAATAAATATCGAAATGTACCACGAAGTGAATGCCTTTAAGATCCAAGAATTAAATGGTTTAGTATTAAAGTCTATCTATAATTTTATTTCCTCTTATATGTACATAAATAATGGTTTAATGTATTTAATACATGATTACATCTAATTTAAATTATCATTTAATTATAAATACACTTTAATGAATTGGGCAAAACTCGTCCTTAGTCATTAAAGCTTGGGGTTGAATTAGGGACATATTCAACCCCTATAATGTTAAGTCTTTCAATCTCGTAATTTAACGGCGAATTCCAGAGTTACACCATCACGCGTGCAACTTGCCTGTTTCAAGTACTTCGTCCGCAATTATCATATGTCTTTCCATTAGTTATGCAAGAAGAGAACGTCAGGATCACTAACCTAGATAACTACGATGTTTTACTACAAATTACAATGGTGACGAGGTTAAAGATAAAGTACCTATCTACTGGGTATTATTATAGAATAAATTGCAGACGAGCTTCATATAAACTTACTGAATAATTTAATATATAATTTCTCAACAATATTATTAAAGTAATCGGTTAAAAATGACAGCCTAAAAGCATTTCAAATATTAATATATTTAATAAAAAATGAGGAGTGGAGAAAACATTAAATGCGTTTTTAAATAATTAAATACGACACTTTTGTCATTTGAAAAAAATACAATATTTTAGCAAACTTTTGTTGTTAAAATTTTATATAACTTGTAAAGATAATGCAACTCGAGTTTCAACGTTTTATCGATATTATCATTTTGTAAAACATCAAAACTGGAGTCGTATTATCTTACAATGTTAATATTTTTGTAGTAACGGTCACAATCATTCCATTTATTCTATCTATAAATGGTGTTGTTTCATTTTTGTTTAACTTTGTGAAACTAATAATTACAAAATTTCTATTATCATAAACAACTGCAATTGTTTTACTTTCATCTTTTCATGGCCATATTTGATTTATTATAAAACTTAAAATGACTATAACTCACTTAGTTTTAGAAATAACTGCGTCATATGTGATATTGGATTAAAGAGAAAAAAATATCTTTTGAATGAGGCCATAGCCAACTATGGTTTCCATTTTAAAAAAATGTAAGTTTGCGTCATATCTCGGAAAATAATCGCGATAAAATTTTCTGATTTTTTATTAATCTGCATAAAATTATCTTATTATAATTTTTTATAGTTTCCGAGATCCGCATAGAGTATATCGAAAAAAACTCACCCTGTATATAATTGGTGACCCCGAGGTAATTTACATAATCAATGAAGTGATCTCTAGATGTACCTAACTTTGAAACATTTTCGAGGGCCTACTCGTAATTTTTTCGAGTTCAATTGCGAATGACTGACACAATTCCTTGATCCAGCGCTCGATCCTAACTTCACATCCTACAAACCTTTGGCGATGCAGAAAAGAAATTTTGGAAGACGATCAGCCCTGTAGTGTGCCGTTTCAGTTGCTTTCATCAGGACACAATATTTCAAAACGAAGTATTTCAACAACTATAGTTAAGCCCTTCACTTCAGACCAGAAATTACTCCACCATACTACTTGGAAGTCAAATTACCCCATCACTCAGTCCGAAGCCTTTGTTAAATAATAATATCCGAACTTTTTCACACTTTCCAATAAAGGTGACATTTTTTTCACATTATTTTTCTCCCTTTTCCTTCTTATAGGTTATAGGTTATAGGTTAAGTAGGGTCTTAGTGAGGTGTGTTAGCCTCTCGTGAACTGCAACCTAACAGATCTATTGTTCTACCCTTAACCAATCACTTCCCAAGCAGTCCCACGTCCACCATGAATCTGGTAACTATCTTGGGGGTGATAATACTCACTTCTTCGGGGGATAATCGGTCCCTGCCGAAGTGTGAAAGACGCTTGTGAGCAATCGCGACACAAGTGCATAGTATGTGCTCGGTAGTTTCATCTGCCGAATCACCCAATCTGCAGTTTCCACTTTCCTCTTTTCCCATTTTCCGCAAATGGTATCGGAGGGCACAATGCCCTGTCATGAGTCCGGTGAAAGTTCTTAGCTCGTTCCTTGTGAGTTCAAGCACCTTGTGGCTGTGATCGAGTTTCAGGAGTCGTTTTGATTGACGTAGACCTGGTACATTGTTCCAATAGTTACGTCTTCTGTCCTCTTCCCATGTTTGCACCACCTCTCTTCTATGCGCCATGGGGAGTCCACAAAACGGCTCTGGTCCTATAGAAGTGGCATTTGCACCTCTTTTTGCGAGTTCATCGGCCACTTCGTTGCCTTTAACCCATTCGAGACGGCGCATTTTTTCGGAGACCATCCCCAGAATCCAAATTTTTTTTTTGCTTTATATTGGACATTATTGATAAAAAAACATGTTAGCAATAGAAATCCGTCGCTTTGTAACTCCCATTGTAAAAATAAGATGATTGCACACCGTATGTGCAGGTAGCTCTTGGCAGAATTTCAGGAAAATGATCCTCTGGTTCTGGTGTGGTTAATGGATGGTCTCGGGGATTTTCAATTAATTTACCTAAAATCTCCAGGCGATATTGATAAAAATTAAATTTTGCTGTTGATGGTGAATACATTTTGTACAAGTTGAATGAATTTATTGTTTTCCTTTTATTTTCATATTCAAATAAAGTTGCTTTATATTCACTTGAAATGAATAAAACGTCTCTTTTATCTTTAAATTTACCCATTATGATATTATTTTTGTAGCGAGAAATTACTTCATTTTTCAAAAGTTTCTTTTTTATTACTTCACAATTGTTTCCCTTTCTTCCTTTTCTCAGTTGAAACCAACATCAAATTTTATTTTTACAGACTTCTAGGATAATTTTTGTTATAAACCAGCCTTGTTCTAACGGCAGATTCTTCCATAATGGCTGATAATTGCAATTCAAGATCATTGCACACATGGTGTGCAGCCGGTCTTTTTGGCTCGGAAATGCATTGCACACACGGTGTGCAATTGGTCTCGAATGGGTTAATATCCCCGTGCCCTGGGACCCACATGAGGGTCAACAAGTTGTTCTTCGCCAGTTGCGAGAGGGATCTTCGACATTCCCAGACAGTCCGTGAGCCGTGACTATAGGCTCGAACGGCCTTTAATGCGGCTTGGCTGTCTGAGCAGATGTATATATGCGCGCCATTTAGGTGCCTATCCAAGCATTCTCTGGCGCACATATCAATTGCAATCGTTTCTGCTTGCAAAATCGTGGGGGTCGTGCCCAGAGCCATGAAGCTCCTGTGGTTTTGGTTAGGCCCATAAATGCCTATTCCAGTACCTCTCGTATTCTTGGCACCATCCGTGTACCAGGCTGATATCCCTCGTCCAAACTCCTTGACTCTCATCAAAGCCGTTTTGGGGTCTTCGATCGACACCTTAAACGGTAATTCGAATTCGAGCTTCCTGGGCATAATGTCCGTCGGTTTGGACAGAAGGGCCGGGTTGATTTGCTGCAGTATTTCTAAGTGTCCTGTCCAGTCCCCCAGCAGTGTTTTCTTCCTCTGGTGTAGTCGGAGGGCTGCCACAAGTCCCTCTTTTTGTACCACTAGATGGAGCGGTGTGAGACCAATGATTGCCTTCATTCCCGCGGTTGGGGTCGTTTCCATGGCCCCTGTGATGCTTAGACATGCTAAACGTTGAAGCCTACTCAGCTTCTTTTGCGTGTCTAGTTTTTGGGTCTTCGGCCACCACACGAGGGCAGCATAGGTGACAATGGGTATCACTGCCGTTCTATAAAGCCAATACGTGATTTTGGGCTTTAATCCCCAGGTTTTTCCCATAAGCCGCCGACAGGCCCAAAGCGACATCGTTGCCTTTGCCATGATTTTGTCGACATGCTGATTCCAAGTCAGTTTGGTATCCAGAATTATACCCAGGTACTTTACTTCGTTGGAGAGATTTATCTCTATTCCATTCAGCGAGGGAGCCTTTATGTGCAGCTTCCTTCTACGCGTGAATGGAACTATGATCGTTTTATTCGGGTTGATACTTAGTCCTTCCCGAACACACCAGTTATTGATGCTATTCAGTGCTTTTTGCATTAGGATTGTAAGAATGCCTCCATGCTTGCCCCTGATTATTACGGCGATGTCATCTGCATAGCCTTGGGTTATAAAGCCCTTTCCATGCAGTTCATCCAGGAGTCCATCCACCACTATTGACCATAGTGTGGGGGACAAAACTCCCCTCTGAGGACACCCCTTTGTTACAGTCATAGATACTGTGGATCCTGCTAGAGAAGCCGTTACTAATCGGCTTTGAAGCATTGCCTCCACCCATCTTATCGTGGAAGGATATAGTCCTTTATTTATAGCCGCTCGTTTTATTGCAGAAAATGAGGTGTTGTCAAAGGCCCCTTCTATGTCTACAAATATTCCGATTGCTATTTCCTTGTATAGGATTGCTCGTTCTGCCTCTTTGACGAGGTGATGTAGAGCATCGACGGTGGATTTGCCAGCTTGAAATGCGAATTGCTTGGCATTTAAGGGTTTTCTTATAAGTGAGTCACCCTTTATATGCTCGTCGATTATTTTCTCCATAGCCTTTAGGAGAAAAGAGGTTAGGCTGATGGGTCGATATGATTTAGGTTCATCTAGAGGCCTATTGCCCACTTTAGGTATAAATACCACTTTTGCCTCCCTCCACAACCGGGGTATATACCCTAGTGCATAACTTGCTTTATATATCTCCCTGAGTCCTGGAGCAATTGTATCCAAACCGCGTTGTAGTAGCGCAGGGGAGATACCGTCCATTCCTGGGGATTTATATGGCTTGAAGCTGTTTATGGCCCAAGTCATTTTGCTGAGCGTGAATATTTTCCCCGCTAAGCAGCGGCTGTCGCGGTTGGAACAGTGAGCCACTGAGCCGGTACTAGCCGCAATTGTGTTTTTAGTCACTACTTTTGATCCCGGAAAGTGAGTACCTAGGAGTAGCTCTAAACTTTCCTGTTGATCTTTGGTGTGACTGCCGTCAGTTCGTTTTAAGATGCCGACCGCATTGGTATGGTCCTTTGATAGGACCTTCCGGAGTCTATTTGCTGGGGTCAGATTTTAGATCCCCTCGCAGTAGGCCTTCCAGGCCTTTCATTTAGACTCCCTCAGTTGCTTATTGAATTCAGTCAGAGCCTGTCTGTAGGCTGACCAGTTGCCTGTTTTCTTGGCTCTGTTGAAGGATTTCCGGGCGGAAGTCCTGAGTCGATCCAATTCCTTGTTCCACCAAGGAACGTTTCTCGAGAAGTTTACCTTCTTTACCGGGCAGCTTTTCTCATAGGCTGCTACAATGGTATCGCTTAGGTGCAGTGATGCTTGTTCTAATTCCTCTATGGTAGCGATGTTGTATTTGAGGCCTTGAAGTTCGGACAATAGACATTCGTTATATAATGTCCAGTCCGTTTTTCGTGGCACTCTGCACTCTGCTATTTTTCTTACCCTCTCTTTTATTAATTTCAATGGAAGAGCAACAAGAAACTTCAATTAATACTCTTAAATACTCACTACCAATATTACCAATATTTCTCAATTTGCTTTATTAAAATTCAGGTGGAATTTCTGAACTCACCTATAACAAATTCAGTTTACTACCTTCAGATGTCGAAATAGAAGTCAGAACCTTTTAGTCAATCCACCGAATCTCTTCTTCTTTGTGAAACGTTTAATACAGAGATCATTAAACAGAATTTAAAAAGATTACAACAGTTATCTCTACAGGTATTAGGAGATCAAACACATTCACAACTTTTACAAAAACTCTAAGAGTTGCTCGGTTCATAGTGATAACAACTTTCTCTGAGAAATTTTCCGCCTGCCTTTCAATTTTCTTCATCTTAGCAAAATCCACTTCATATCACTTCAATAAATTTCTTTAT
Source organism: Ontholestes murinus (assembly GCA_963969525.1). Classification (NCBI taxonomy): domain Eukaryota; kingdom Metazoa; phylum Arthropoda; class Insecta; order Coleoptera; family Staphylinidae; genus Ontholestes; species Ontholestes murinus. The sequence goes on along the minus strand of CAXAKX010000626.1, from coordinate 19,611 downwards.
CTACTATAATTAATAGTTCCTTCAATATTAAAATTTAACACATCTACAAGCTCTTATAAATTATATATTAGACTACTCTAAAACAGAATTAACACATAATTTAAAATTATTAACGAAAACTTTAAGCTGGGGAAAAATATCAAAAAAAAAATCGACGCATACAAGGTGTCACCCTTAAAACCTTTCTGCTGAATTCTAATTTAAGATAAGGTGCATAAATGCAGGACTAATGTCGGATCATTCCTCCGCTGTTGGTGATATTAATTCTAAGATAAAATTTTTAGTTGACACGGAAGTCCAGGTTAGTATTTTTATGGTGAATCAACTCTTTTTCAAAATTAAAATTAACTGCAACATTTTTCAGACCTTATAACACCTTTTGTCTTTAACAAATTAGTCAAAAATAATGTGCAAAACCACATTCAAACCGCTAGAAGAAATCGAGCTGTTGAAGGGTGAGCACCCCCAAGGCAAATGCTAGCTATGGTATAGCCTGAGGAAAGTGACCCTTTATTTGAAGCAGCCAGAAGAGAAGGATATCACGAATGCTGTTGAGAATTCTCCCATGAAGACCACAGCTGTCACCCAGGATGACTCTCAATAATCAGAACCCAGCTCCAAGGCCAGACCAAGATGGACCACGAAAAACATAAATTAATTCCCTTTTTGCTAAACAACAAGTAAGTACTAACCATATAACTATAACATTGTACTAACCTTTAAAGGCAAAGGCAATATCATACAAAAAAAAACCTCAGACACTGCAAGATGGCTGAGGCGCACTTGTGCCAACATCTATCTTCACAGCCACGAGGATAACTTAGCCCTACAGGAACCCTAACTAACAAGTCAGAGGGTTGCCGGTAAAATGAAAGGTAAATTACTTCACCTTCAGAAAGCCAAGAATACGTATATACAGACTTAAGAATATTCAGTGCGTGCTCTTACCCCAATTGAGCACACCGGACCTCACAGTGGTTAGTGTACAGGATGGTGATGACACGACTCTAATCCAAGCGGGCTTCATGCGAGCTAACATGCCTACAGACTAGGGAAATCGACTGTGGTATGCAGGATTGAAGGATCGCTGGCTAACAGTCAGCCCTAGGAGTCTTAATAGACATCGAAGGTGCTTTTGATAAAGTTTCCTACGGTAACAATAAAATTCATACTTCGCAGCACACTTTGCTAGGTCTGACGTATAAAACTAACTGTAAACAATCCTTTGTTGACCAACACATCCTAACGCTTCCGTGCGCCAATATACTTGAGTGTATAATATATACCAAAACACATATTAAGTCATATGCCACTAATTAACAAATACAAAATCGTAATACCAGACATAAAATGGATATTTACAAAAAATCTCAACATTTAACGAAGTGCATGGACGGTGTAAACTATTATGGTCCACACGTATCTAACGCTCTTCCAGATGCGATCAAAACTTTAAACATAAAGAAACCTTCAGTCAAAGGCTTATTATAGCGTTCAGGAATGAATGTCCAACGGGTTCTCTGATCTGCTAGTGTAATAAAAATACGTTTTTCATAATTGTTTGTGTCACTTAGTGAAATACAGTGATTTCGTGCATTAATATTTAACTATATGGTTTTATTATTAGACTTAGACATATATGTAAGCTTATTTTATTGACAAGTGTAAACTTTTGTAATAACACGATGAATAAATAAATTTTAAAAAAATAACATAGAAGAAGGTCTAAACAAGCATGCGGTCTCAACAACCATCACTGGAGGAATCGGGGCCATGCTGAAAAATAGAACTGCAATCTCCTCGATAGGAAAAGAAAACCTGACTATAGCTGCCACATGTCGGGATGCTATTTTCGCTTCTGTGAAATGTCGTTGCGGACGGCTTACTACGGCAATTAAATAATTCAGGATACCGTGCTATGAGTTACGCAGATGACGTAGTAATTCTACTCATTGGAAAATACGAGAGTGTTCTGTCAAGTCTGATGCAGAGGGCTCTTACAATCATAGGAGGAATGGTTCGAAATAACGCCTATATGTGTTAACCCCAAGAAAACAGAATTAGTACTCTTTACAAGAAAAGGTAGATCAGCATAGGTAGATTTCCCAAACTTTTTAATGACCAGTGGTGCTTGAAAAACGAGGTGAAATACTCGCCAGCAAATGGTGAGAATAGGAGAATACTGAAAGAGACGGGAGCTCTAAGCGGCAATACGAAAAAGCTTGACGATAAATCAGAATCACCGTCTATACTGAAGGGGCTAAGAATCTTAAAGGCGCGATGGCAGGAATTTATTGCCAAGAACTTGACCTGAGACTCAAAATCTTCCTCGGAAGATATGTAACGATTATTCAAACGGAACTCTTCGGGATACTCGAAGGTATTTGGAAATTCCTGGAACTAGCAGTCTCCAACAAATACATTTTGTTTCTCACTAGCACAAAATCAAGCATAGCTATGCTAAGAAGATTGAGGGTGGTCAGCAGTATAATACTGAAGTACAAGTAAGCTCTAGAGAAACTTGCCGCAACCAACATATTTAAGATATCCTGAATTAAGGGACATTCAAACAATGAATGGAACGAATGAGCCAACAAGCTAGCCAGAAGGGTTACCTCGAAGAAGGTAGGCCATTCCTTTTTGTTTTTCTCAAAGGAGCTTCCTTTCAGTATTTGGGAGATAGTAAGTGGTGCCAGTGCCAGACTTAATGCACTGGTACCACTTACTATCTCCCAAATACTAAAAGGAAGCTCCTTTGAGAAAAACAAAAAGGAATGGTTACTAACTAACAAGTATACAGCTGCCAAAAAATGTATCCACTTACCAACATCGAAGTTGAGCACTTGAATACATTGAACTATCAAGAAATAGTTTGCGGCTTCTAATCGGTTCCCTTACTGGGAACTACAAACTAAAAAAAACTATAAAAAATATGGTGACCGATGAAGACGGACGCGATTCTGCAATTACAAAATTGTGAAGATAAAAGTGTGTGTGGCCGGTGCGACGAGAATGCAAAATATAAATCCGGTATACCTTTCACTATATGTAAAATACTGTATCACGCAAGTTATGCGAAAAAGGTAAAACATGCTGTGAAAATAATCTCAATGCTAACCCAACTGAGGAGGATAATTTCAACTTTGAACTAGGGGCATACATAAATTTGAAGGATCTTGCAAATGAACTGAAACTCAGTAACTTACTTCTCTAAGAAAAGGTTAAATATTTAGAAGAAGAAAAGAAGAAACTCCTGCCGGTTGGCGGGAAATACATAACTTCCGCCAAACGGCAAAATCAACAACAATGAAGATAGCAGCAAATTGAAACATTCAAAATGGTAGTACAGTTTCCTGCAAAACCAATCATCAAGTCAACTTCAAGACGTCTTGCAGTATCTATTAATGACAGTACTAACATCACTTTAACAAACAATAAAAGTGATATAACGCCAGAAGACTCGGGCTCAGACATTAATAAAACGGTCGCACAAAACACCACCGAAGGAAGCGATGGGAATGGTGATGGAAGCAAAGGGGACACGCAAGCAAGGGGAGTGAATGGATTAAAGTCGTTAAGAAGGCAAATAAAAACAAAAACAGAAAATTAGCGCAAACAATAATTGGATCCGACTGCAGCTTCATTTTGGCACCGCCAAAATACGCTTGTCTATATATAGGTAACTGTTTACAAAGTGTTAATAAGCAATCGATAACTCATCTCTAAAGGTGAAAATAAATCTTTTAAACTGAGCACTGATTTTAATTTTCAAATGATTTAATGTAACTCCATTACTCAAAAAAGTATCTTATAATGATATTAACAATTATGGGCAAATTTATTTATTACCAATAATATCTAATACATTTGAAAAAGTTTTTTAAATCAAATTATTGTGTATTTAGAACATCACGAGTTTCTAGATACCAATAAATTCGGTTTTCATAGAGGACGCTCTACTGAAGAGGCAATTAGGGTACTTGTGGAAGAAATAATAATTTGTTATCAAAAAGGTGAATATTGTGCAGCATCACTATTTGATCTCAGCAAGGCATTCGACTGGGTCCCTGGGGATGTACTTCTGCGCAAATTATATTATTATCATTTTAATCTTACGAGTTGCCGTTTACTTAATTCCTTTCGGCAAAATAGAACTCAACGAGTCGTATTTAAAGGAACGTCATCTGAACTAGCTAATATTTCATATGTAGTTACACAAGGGTCAATTATTGGATCACTTTCCTCTCTAAATTATATAAATGACCTATCTGCTCATATTGATCATGGTATGGTTATAATGTAGGCTGATGATAATTCTGCCCTAAGAAAATCGCATACATTTAAAGGTGCTTAAGAGAATGGAGATACTATAAACAAAAGGGTATATGATTCAGTGCTAACCGACTATCTTTAAATATAGCTAAATCGGTACACCTTAAAGCATGGTAAGAAGAAGAAGGGGCCGGAAATTTCTTGGGGTTACACTAGATTTCAAATTAACCTGGAAGGAACACGTAAAAGTGCTTAGTGGTAAATTGAACAAAACCATGTAGGTTTTAGATTAAATTAAAATTCACTTGGCTTGTTTCACAAATTAATAATTTATTCAACTAGTTTCGGCTCAAGGCCATTATCAAGAATGATCATCCTTGATCATTCTTGATAATGGCCTTGAGCCGAAACTAGTTGAATAAATTATTAATTTGTGAAACAAGCAAAGTGAATTTTAATTTAATCTAAAACCTACATTAATACAATGTTTCACCAAGTGATTAATGAGAAACAAGTATATGATGAACAAAACCATATTTTTATTAAGACATCTCAAAATGACGTTACCTGAAAAAGCACTCTTATCGGCATATCATTTTCAATCTAATGCTTGTTACTGCATTTTGGTTTGGGGGTACTCCACTGTAGCTATGTATATTTTTAAATTGCAATAGAGAACAGTCGAATAATAGCAGGTATTGGCTATAGGGATAAATGTCGAGGCCAATTTATTAAACTTAAAATATTAACTATTACCCAACCCCTATCCTGTGTGAATGCGAGTCACTCAAACATGCAGGGTGGTTCATATTTGGAGAAGAGTGGCTAGATTGGTCAAGGCTAGGCAATACACCACACGGCCAACTACTCGTTTTCACAAGTTTAGGTTGACTTGAGGATTAGGGCTCAGGATGAGGCACAAAGTACCAGTCTAAGTGCTGCGACCATCTGGTCACCCACCACATACCATTGATTATTTGGAAAATAATTTCGTGTTTTTAAGGCTAAAGTATCATAAACATATTCATAATCATTTGGACAGCTGATATAAAAAGGCTTACTTGTAAATAAACAAAGTTTGATTTATTTAACGAATTTTTTGGATGGAGTTCTTTCAATTATACAAAATGTAAAGCAGCAATTCGGGATATTTTAGAAAAGGTAAAAATGATATTTAATTAAGAAAGTAAACCATGTTTTGAAATATTGGTTGAAGCTGATGAAGACACAAGTAAAATATTAATTTATGCTAATACATTAATTCTTATCGAATTAGACGATTTGATACGCCTAGATTTAATTTAAAAGCTCGACATGTGAGTTTTATGAAGAGGAATTTGTGACACCTAAGATTTGGTTCTAAATCGACAATACTATACATTTTTGAAAAATGGGTTATTTATAACAATGTTAAATGCAAGATAACCGGATAAAAGGACTTAGAAAGCCGATAAATATCAAAAATAAATAAAGCTGTATGGTGTAATTTTTAAGGTATTATATTTTTGAATGATCATTTCCGAAGTATACTATCATCAGCTGGATCATTATTTACTGCAGTCCCTATAAACTCTTTCAGTAAGAGTAGTTATTTTGGCAAGCAAATAACAAACGTTTCATAAGCGTAGAAACATACTACTGTGAAAAAGCTGGAAAAATGTTTTGGATCAGAATAGACAATCTAAAATTTAATAAAACATTAATTTACTATAAGAATATTGCCTTTTGGTAATAAAAACTAACTTACATTCTGATGAACCGTATAATAAAAATTAAATTGTTAATGTGACAATATTTTCTAAATTTACCCCTTTATTAGAAGAAATACGCATTTATTGCACAGTGAAGGAGAGAACCGACAGGTTCTTCAAGAGTGAACTCCGCCTTTCATTTGTAGGGTTTTGTTTACTGTTTTATGTATTTAGAATTATATTTTTAAAGCAAGTCTGATAAAGTACTAATAAATAAATATTTAACATTATTAGAGAAATCGCAATGCCAAATGATTATGTTCTAAATATAATTGACACTTGATTTAAAAAGCAAAATTTAAAAAATATAGGAAGTATATGTAGGTTAAGGGATTATTAGTTTTTTTTTAACATATAATAAATATAATATATAAATATTTTGTAGAAGAATTTTTTTTTTCTTCTTACAAATAAAAGTATTCAAATGACAATTCTAATAATGCTAATTATTCTAATTCTAAAATGCAAATTTTCCCAAAAATGATTTTATTTTAGATGTTTAAAAAAAACAAGTACAAATACATCATAACATTTTTCCTGCAAGTTCTCCGTAATCTATTTTCCCTTGTAATAATATATAAGTTAAAAAAATTAATATCGCTCATTAATACCTTTCCAACATGTGTGTAAATTTGAGTTACAATTCTTTTCGAAAATTAAGTAATATGTCTTGTAGGATTGTTAAATTTTAATTTTTGTAAAACACCAGTTATAACTTCTGTTTAGGATATAGAGATCATTAAGGTAACACCTATTATCTGGATGTTGCACTAAATTTTCTTAATGTACACATTATTATTGTTAATTTTGCTTCTTAATTATCAGTGTGTTTATGCACTCAATCAGAAAAACGTTTAAACAAAAGATATCACCTTAATGGTGCCTCTATTATAAAAATATTAATTATTTTCTAAAACTTCCATTGAGTTTAAATAGATATTTTTGGTATAAATAGGAAAAATAATTCAATTCAAAACAGTTCTATTTAATTAAAAATAAACATGTAAAAGTTTCACCTTGTTAAAATTCTAACATTGAGATTTACATTAAATGCTAATCTTCTTTTATACACAGAAAAAAAGTGCGTATTTGGAGTTGACGAAAATACCGGCCGGATTATATTTTCTGCGCCTTTGCAATTACACGAACTGGTTTAATACAGGAGACGAGAAAAGCACTTTCGCTAAAAATAAGGCTCTTTATGTAATGAGACGCTCGAGTGCAAGGTTCATGGTTGCTTGTTAACATGAGACTTTAATTGCAATATAATCTGCCATTTCCCTAGTGGCTTTATATGGGCAGTTCGTAATTTTGCGCAAAGGAATATAAACAGTTATATGGTGAACCCCGTTTATTTAAATTTAAAAAAATCGTAAATTACATTAGTGAAAAAATAATTTCCTGCGATTTTAAAAGGTTAATGTTTAAGACAAAACATAAATCTGTATATTTCAGATTCACGGCCACCTAGCTGGATAATTTAATATTTACAATCCGTATTAGGTAAAATATTTATGTCAAGAGTACGCAAAGGCCTTCATAAAAGCCAATCCACTGTAATATGCAGAGATGGTATGTAAGAGCGAAAGTGAAACGAATTATAAGAAAGGCTCCCGTTTCTTTTTCTCTCTGCATAATAACGCAAGTTACGCAATGTAACGCCTCTCATTTCTCTATTTTACAATAATTTCTATAAACAAATGCGGAAAATTTGCCCGTGTTGTGTTCTTCGCGTACCAACGCAAGGTTAACCTGTTCGCTTCGACGACAACAAACCTCGAACGGCAGTGTGTTCGCGGTAATGCTGCGAGAATGTTGTCTGTCATCATCGATAATAAGTTCGTTAATGGTGGTGTTTCCAGCCGAAAATCAGAAGATGCAAAAGAAAGAAATTCTGTCGAAATTGTGCGTGGCGCATTCGAGGTGGGGCGAACTAAAAGCTTGAAGTTCAGACGCAGGCAATTAAAGAATATCCTGGATTTATGCAACGATCATGAGGATGAAATGCTGGAAGCGCTTCGTAGAGATCTACACATGAGTAAACAAGAAGGTATGCTCTTTGAATTAGAGTTTATCAGAAACGATGTTAAGAAAATACTTTACAATTTTGAAAGCTGGACAAAACCAAAATCAAGATACAGAAGATTAATAAATATATTTGATCAACCACGGATTTATAAGGATCCATATGGGGTAGTCTTAATTTTAGGACATTGGAATTTTCCACTACACACATGCCTTTTACCCTTAGCTGGGGCAATAGCAGCCGGTAACTGTGCGATTTTAAAACCTTCACGAAAATCAATCAATTGTTTCGAATTCTTAGTAAAAAACCTACACAATTATTTAGATAACGATTGCTTCCACATTTTCTCCGGAGATGATGATGAATTTGATGCATTACTTCAATTAAAATTTGATTATATATTTCAATCCGGCCCGATAGATGAATCGAGGAAAATTTATAACATCGCCGCGAAAAGTTTAATACCTACAACGTTAATCATCGGTGGAAAGAATCCAGTTATCTTAGACTCAACCGCTGATATCGAGATAGCTACTAGACGAATATTATGGGGGAAGTGTGTTAATGCAGGACAAACCAGCATTGCTCCAGATTATATATTATGCACGCGTGAAGTACAACAAAAATTCGTAGAGATAGTTCCAAAATTTATACAAGAATGGTATGGTTCCGATCCTAAACACTCGAATGATTTTTGTAGGATAATTGATGATGAAAATTTCGAAAAATTATCTACTTTACTAAAGAATAGTAAAATAGCCTATGGTGGATATACCGATCCTGATACCAGATTCATACACCCTACCATCCTCATAGATGTCAGTCCCAATGCTGCCATCATGCATCAGGAAGTTAAGGGTCCGATTTTACCAATAATCAACATTTCTACTCCAGAAGAGGCAATATCGTTCATCAACACTAGAGAAAAGCCGTTGTGTTTGTATATATTTTCAAAAAACTCCAAGACTGTGGAAACGATCCTCACTAAAACCTCTACAGGCAGTGTTTGTGTTAACGATACTCTCTTGCAAGCATCTGCGGAGAGTCTTCCAATCGGAGGTGTTGGTTTAAGCGGGATAGGAAAGTACAAGGGCAAGGCCAGTTTTGATGCATTTACACACGAGAAAAGTGTGCTTAAGAAGAGACTAAATATTTTGGTGGAGAAGATAGAGTCGTTTCGTTATCCACCTTATACTAATCTACATCTGAAAATAGTAAATCTTTTTGCTAAAAAACGACGACAGATTAGTTTCGCTTTCCTGCCATATTTAATAACGTTTATAATTGGATTTGTTATTACAGCAATTATTTTAAATTGTTGATATTTTATAGATTTTTTTGTATAGAATTATGGAAATGGTACTGTGATGGATTTATTTTTATAAAATTAATGTATTTTATAGTGATTTAATAATAAATATATAAAATATGTTTTTAATGTTATTTTAACGTAAGTTATTTAAAATGGTTAATATAAATTAAAATACTTTCCTTATCCTATTTATTGAATATTAAGAGCTCATTTTCTACAAATAATAATAAAATACACATTACTTTTATAATGTAATTTTGACTATTTTCATGTTGTAAATTTGAATAATTGGAAATAAGTGCAGAATAATAACTTGTAAAAATAATCATTTCTAAATATTTAATTGAATTGTTTAGTTAATATATTGCTTTAAACTTTATAAATAAAAATTTAATTAAGAATTAAAAAAGCATACAGGGTGAGGAGTTTTTCTAGATGTTCTTTATGGGGATCTTATAAACTATTAGAGACAGAAAACGTTTCAATAGAAAAAGAAGTGTAGTTTTAAGAGACGAATAAAATTTCACATAGAAGGTTTTCAAAAAAGTCAAGGGTAAGTAGATATTTTGAAAAAATGTGTCAATTTTTAAATCAATATATCTGGGTTATTAAAACAAATAGAAAAAACTATAAAAGACAAAGTTGTAGATAATTTTATGCAGATTCTAAGGTTGTTTGTTGTCATTTTTAAAATCATAACCTAAAATAATTATTTGTTATCACTATATTTGATTTAATATTTTGAAAATTATTAAAAACAACTTCTCTATTTTCGCAGAGTTTAAATGAAGTTTTATTTTTTTGCTGTTGCAAAAAAATAAAGAGATATATCTATATATGTCATTATATGATGTGTCCTGATATTAAAATATTATTTATATCTTTAGTACCTTTTTAGTTTTTTATAGCAAAAATAACTTTCAGAAATCTAACTAAACCAGTTAGATAAGTAATAAATAATAACCTAACATAAACTAATAATTTTTAATTGATAAACTATCTATGTGAGCTGTTTAAAGCAAGGATGATTAATATTAGTAAATGACTGGAGATCCAAAGTTATTAATTAGATTAGTATATTTATAAAGTAATCATTTAAGAATACGAAAACATTTCAACAATTGATATCGTATTCACTCACAAACTGATTAATGTTCTTGTATATTTACGAAATGTTTTCATTTTTAAATGAATAGTCAATTTTCTGCAACGATCCAAAAGGCATTAAAATATATTCTATTATATTTATAAAGTGCAAACATAATGTCTTGGCCATCATTTATATATAATAAAGCTACATGCATTCGACCCTTCAAGGCCTTTAGCCCTACTGACTACTTCTTTACATTTTTGTCTATCTTTTTTCTGTTCTTTAAGGGTTAGTATTTCGAATCTTAAAACCTTTTTCAAATGCCTTTCAACTCTCTTTTTGTACTAATTCTTTACCTATTTCCTGTAGACGCTTGTTCGCGTGTCCAGGAAGTAAGGACGAATTTGAATTTGGCGCCATTTTGTCATATGACGTTTGGCAGTCGTGCTTGTTTCATGTTTATTACTTGCGATCCTTCCCATTAGCAACCTGATAGTTTTTGTATAGTGAGAATTGTAGTTTGATGTTTATTTTTGCCATGGAGTAGATGGCAACTAAGCAACGTATCAAAGTGATGAAAAGTCACTGTGAATGGCGACATTTACAGACATATGCTTTCTGATTGGTTTTTCGCAATTGTGGATGAAAATTACGATTTTTTGTTTCAACAAGATGGTGCGATATGCCACACATCCCATGAAACGATTGCTCTGCTGACTGAAAAGTCTCCCCAAAAAAATATCTCTCTGCATGGCAAGCAGGAATGGCTTGCAGGATCATGTGGTCTTAGGCCTTGTGACTTTTATTTTGTGGGGGTTTGTGAAATCAAAAGTGTACGTGAACAAACCAAAAACAATACGCCAATTAAAGGATGCAATTAAATGGGTTATTAACGTCATCCTACCAGATGTTTATGAACGTTATCAAGAACATCAATTAACGCATTTCTTGTAGCCGCGCGGCCTTCCGTGGTCACATAGAAAATATAATTTTTCATACATACAGCATCAAAAATTTTTGTATTTTCTATAGAACTTTAATATTCGTCTTTACTTTCTTAACACCCTATAGTAGTTTCTTATTACTAAATTGCGTATCTCTACAATTTCTTATTTCTGCATCTCCATAGATTTTTTAGTATTTCGATTATTATAGTATTATAGTTTTTTTTCTTTTACAGATTTCGATTTAATGTTGTTTCTTTAACTCCTTTCTATTAGTTTTGGTTAAATTATTGCTTTACAAAAATGAAGTGAAATTATTTACGATGTTTATTTTAATTTTACTTTGTTCATTCTCCTACTCCGTTACACTTAAATATACAAGATATTCTACTCTTCTAAAGTTTTATTATGATACCTTAAACCCCAATTGTATTACACTCAATTAAAAAATTTACTATGTTTTAACCAAAAATAATTATTATAAAATGTTGGCATAGTTATATAAATCTAAAAATCACAATAAGACTCGAGTTTTGAGGTTATTGTCAAGTAAATTATAAAATGATTAAGTTTTGATTTTATACTATTTTGGAGTTGTTAAGATAAAGCGAGTAGATAGACCACTGAAGGTAAGAGGTTCTAATTGACAATTTTTAATTTAGCAAAATCTGAGAAGATATTTTAAAATTAAAAGTGGGATCGTTCTTTTCGGAAGTTTTCTGTTGAAATAAAAATGTTCACTTTATTATTATACTATTTTGAAGAATAAATATTGAATTGGATTTATCTGCATTAGTCAAGCCAGATTTTATGTGATTTTTTTCAATTTAGTGTAAGTATGGATTACCACAACAGTAGCGACCTTCTCTTCAATGGTTTGATTTTTAGCTGTTATTCTTTTATATTTTTAAAAATCAGGTCAAAGATTTTCTACAATTGAAAACGTTCTCAATATTATTATTTTATATGGAGTACCAAACAGCAGCAAACTCAGTGTACTTGGACTTGAAATTGATTTTAATATTTGCAAAACCTTTAGATACTGAGAAAGTGTCGGATTATCCTACAACTATTAAAAAATTACGATGAAAAAAATGGACTTCCATCATTATTAATGATTTCTTGATAGACCCCATATGCCTAAATGCTTTAGAATATAATTCTGCAAGAACATCTGCTGATAAACAAATAAGGAATATAACGTTTTCCCTGAGAGATTGCTTTAATTATAATGAGACGGACAAATTCGTAGAAATAGCGTCTAAATAGAGGAACACTAGTATTAAGGAATTCTTACTGCCGTATTTGGATATTAAATCAATCAAAACAAGTAATTAAAAGCGAATAAAAACAATAAAGAGAGAAAATTCCAGTCTACAACATAATTCCACAGGATTAAGGCATGAAATGAAAGATACCCAGTTGGCAGCTTGGTTACTTCAATACGAGGATGTAGAAACACGTCCAAGTTTTACATGCTTCTTCATTTTCTTTTTGTTTCATCCTTGTTGGCAGCTTGGTTATTTTAAAAAGAGGATGAGAAAACACATTCTAGTTTTATATTCCTTATTATTCTTCTTTGAGTTTCATCCTTTGGCCAATTATTATATCATTTTCCAAATACAAAAAAAATCAACTTTTAATAAAACAACACAGTTGGGAGGGTTTCACATTTATTGTTGAACACTGCAACATGTTTCGCCACACAAAGGCTTCATTAGGCAGATGAATACTGCAGTGTTCAACAATAAATGTGAAACCCTTCCAACTGTGTGGTTTTATTTCAATGTGTTATGGAGTTTCATCATGTATCCCTGTCGTCAATTCAATTCAACTTTTATATCACATCTCTTCTTATTTGCTCTAGGGAAGCGCTAATAGCATGTTACCCTTCTTTAGTCCTCATTTGACTTCAAAAATACCAGGTATTTATTTTGATAGCGTTTATTATTTTCTTTTATATCATTATTATTAATTTCTGCTGCATTCATAGTATATCCATAATTTATATTTCTTTCTAGATAAGATTGAATGCTTTTTTAGAAAGAATAAAATGCCATAGCATACCTACTCTAATACTCTGTAATGTTAAAATAACGACAATGTCTGATTATCAAATTTGTTTTATTTTGAACACTACTTGGAAATCAACAGATATTTTCACACTAGCTATCTACTCAACGATAAAATAAAAGTATCAAATTTCCCGCTCTTATAAATGCCCACTACCCCACTGCGATGTGATTAGTATATAAGAAGTAATGCGTATTTTGTGTGTATAATAATATACAGTGTTTAAAATAAAATACATTTGAAAATCAGACGTTGTCGTTATCTTGAAAATGGATTTTCAACGCCTAAGTGCCTCAACACTTGATTAATAACTGATCTATTACTTTCAAAAGCCATCATATAAATATCTTATTAATCTTATATTATTTTCTGTGTAAAAATTTAATTTTTTCTTATTAATAATGATGATATTTACACTCCAATAATTTTTCTATAATTATTGAACTCATCTCTGCTATACATGTCATACAAGAAGGCTTCTTTTGGGATGACGTTCAAAAGCCTTGTCACGTTTGGTTGGATGTCCTGAATATCGTCAACTCTTTCCTTTCAACGCGAGTTTGAGTCGTGGGAATAGAAAGCAGTCTGGAGGATTTATATTTCGCGAGTATGGTGGGTGTTTTGCACCACCCCCATTTTTGCAAGGAACTGTTTGACAATATTTGTTGAGTGAGGGCGAGCATTGTCGCGAATAAAAAACCATTAACTTTATTGTGCTTATTGGGGTCGTACCCTGCACAGACGTTTCACGAAACGGTTCAAAATTACAATGTACCTTGCAGCATTGAAAAGTAAGAGATATTCCTGACATTCAACGAAACGTGATGAGGCTTTTGAACTCCATCCCAAAAGAAGCCTTCTTGAAAGATTACCAGGACATGTTAGCATATCTCAGCGTTGCATAGTTATGGGGGAGGCAATAAGATAACTTTCGTTAATATTTAATCTACGTTAATGTTACAGGACTATTCACCTAACTTTATTGTTAAAGGTTTTATAATCATGTTTGAAATGATATCCTGTAAACTGTATCTTTATATCTTAATTTAGTTCCAAAACCATTCTATCTGTAGAATTTAAAAAATAATTTTCATATTATTAATTGAAACTAAACTAATAAAAAAGAACAGAGAAATACACATATGCTTTGTAGATTTAGAAAAGGCATTTGACATGATAAAAAGAGAGGACATATGGAAGGAACTAGAAGACAGAGGAATTGAAAAGACAATGATAAACTTGTTAAATAACATGTATAGAGAGAACAAAAATATAGCGAGAATGAACAATGAAGAATCAAAAACATTCGAAACAAAAAAAGGGACCAAACAAGGATGCGCGCTGAGTCCACTATTATTTACAATAGAACTGGACAATGCGATAAAGATTGGATATTGGAAAATGAAGATGATACAACTAACAGAGATACTATTTGCAGATGATATGGTAATAATTGCAGAAACAGAAGAAGACTTGGAATACAATATGGACATATTATATAATGAACTATCATAAATTAAAATAAATAAAATTCTAGAGATATCTGTTTGATTCCACACATTCCCTTCTGCGCCTATTAAATAAAGAACTCCTGAGATTTTGTTAACAGTAAATAATTCTTTGCATTTTTACAGAATTATTAATTATAATTTATGATTTAAATAATATAAATGATTCAAGACACTACAGGGATGAACAGTGTATTATAATTATAATTTTATGAACAAAATATATTAATATTATTAAGCAAACGGGCTTTAATTTAATTTAGATCGGAGTGTTTACCTTTTGTGCATAAATTCAATTTAGTCCCTTTTCGAGGCTCGTTTGAGGACTTCGATTAGTATGCGAACCAATTTTCCTGATATAGTTTAATTACAAATTATTACCCATTATAATTTTCTGCATTTAGAGCATGTTATTCTCCTAGATAAAAAATAAATAAAAAATAAAAATTATGTACACTTTAATTATCTCCGAACAATTACAAAAATTTATAATTAGCATATGTTAGATATTATTAAGTAGCCAATATATGTATAATAGTATAAGCTTTAATAAAACACGCAAATTTAATAATATAATTGTATTCATTAAATTTAAACCAAATTAAGCAAAGAAAATAATTGTCATTCATTTTCTGTACTTCTATTTATGAAACTAATGTACACTAGAGTATAATATGTTGCCTATCACAATACATCACATTTATATTTAAAAGAAATAAAACGGGTTATACAAGCAGGCAGCAAATTTTATTTGTTAATTTTAGGTTGAATTGTTAATAATAGTAGTAACATATATTTATTGACAAATTTTGTACATATTTACATTGGAATAATGAAGAATGAATGAGGTGTTAATGTATTAATTTGTCAAAAGGCTATCGACCAGAGGTCTTTCTGCCTTTTTTTGTCCAGTCATATGGCGTCAGTCGTTAATGCGTAAAAGGATGAAATGATGAAATGAAATCAAATATGGTTGAATTGGGATTTTTAAATTTAGGGTTAATATTAGGGTTTCTGGAAAGACAATATTGGGATAAGATATGGAAGTTGAAAGGATTTTTGGAGAATTTTTCTGATAGGAATCGAAGGCGTTCTAGGATAGGGATAACTAAAGTGGTATCATAGAGGAGCTGATTAGATGGATTGTGTAAAGGATTAAGAGGATGTCGGAGTTTGGTTAGGGTACGGAGGGATTGTTAATAATATTATTTTATAATTTATATATTTTAATGAATTAGTTATTTATTATTGTATAACTATATTTAATAAAAGAGTGTTATGAGTATTCAATCTAGTAGTATTTTACAATTATATGTTTATCTAGTATCAAACAATATTTCTTGAATTATAAATAAAACTATATATAAATGCGCGAAATTTATTATTATTACATTAGTTTTATGATAGAATTTAATAATTGTATGGTACACTAAGTGGCAAAAAAGTCCGAATTCCCAGTATAAATCATTTTATTTTGATAAAATTTTATATTTAGGCTTATCTTGGCAAAAAGAAAAAAAAAACGATTAAAAATTCAGCTGTACCAGATAAAGTTTTCGTTTTTTATTCAACTTGTTTATTTATTGGTGCACAAGGTAAAATTTAACATTTTTGCCGTAGTAACCATTTTAATTTTACTAAGTGCGGTTCTAAGCTTTTGTTGTTATCTTTTACAATGCCTAGGGTGCAAAGACGCACGCATTTTCATCAACTTTCTGAGTTTGATAGAGGATGAATAGTTGGACTTGGAAAGGCTTTCTTTCCGAGAAATTAGGGATATGGTGCACATAAGTTTAGATACTATAGTAAGATATTGTCGGGTATGGGATCAAGAGGGTCGAACACAAAGAGCTAGAAGTATAGGATCACGCCGAAGAACCACAAAGTGTGCAGATCGGCGTTTGATACAGTTGGCTTTAAGAGATGGTTTCTCCGCCATCAGGGATGCGAACAGTTTACCGCTGGATTCGCACTTTTGGCCTTTTTTCATTCCGGCCGCACTGGGGGCTTCCTTTAACCGCTGAGCAATGATTGATATGGGACCAGGAATTGAATTATTGATTGAACAAAATTTAGATTCGTCAGTAAACATAGTGTTTACTGACGAATCTAAATTTTGTTTAGGTAGTCCAGAGTCAGATCACGTGGTGAAAGAAAATATCCACAATTTTTTTGTCGCAAGGCACTGTTGGGATTGTTGGGCCCTTGCTTATGGCTCTAGGTCACCACTAATCTTTGTGACGAGGCAACATGACCGCACTGAGTTACATCGAAGAAAGAACCTCATCTCCTATCCTATCTTCAGACATTGCCAAATCTAATTTTCAGAAGAAGAATGCTTGCCCACACATTGCAAGAGCCATAATGAACTTCTTTGAGCATGCTGAAATCAATTTGTTGCCCTGGCCACCGAGGTCACCAGATTTATCTCCAATGTAGGATGTGTCCCCCTCAAACTCTAGAGCACATCGAAATGCGTTAGTAATTGCGTGGGAATGAGATACCACAGGAGAACATTAATCACTTAATGAGAAGCGAACCTAGGCGCCTTACACAGTGTATAGCCTACCGTGGGGCATGTGCACATTATTACTAATGTTTTTTTTCATAAAGTTTGTTGAATCGAAAGAAATTTTGTTTATTATGTTTCGCTTACAATTGTACAAAATAAAATGATTTATATTGAGTATTCGGATTTCTATGTCACTTATTATAGTCCGTTTCTCCAATAATTTTGATACCAGTGATTTATACTTAGGTATATCACAAACATATAACAGAAAAAGGAAAGTGTACTATCAAAATAATTTATATTATTAAATACATAAACTTAGAAAATGTCATTATATTTTCAAAAATTATTAAATGAAGTGTCAAGAGAAAATCTGGTGAACAATTCATGCAACCGTTCATTTTGACCGGTCGCTACTTCAAATGTTAAAAAAATGACGCCACGTTTTATGGAAGCATTTCGCATCGTAACTCCTGTTAACTTCTGAGGCGATAAAATGTTTATCATGATGTTTCACCTAGATCAGACAAATATTATTACCCAGGTGGTACCCACATCTTCAACCAACAAGTCCCAGCTCCTATCCAACTATCCTTGTAATAATCCCATACATAGAAACTAAAACATGAAAACATTCCTATATATAATTTATATTATAATTTATAGTATATATATGGGAAGTATTGTTTTCGTGCATGAAAATATCTGTATCTCAAAAAATGGAATTGAAAAGCTTTTGATGAACATTCATAAACCGAAAGTGGATAATTACTCGAGGCATTTTTTTTGTTTTTTCTCGATATTTTTCTAAATTTGAAAAATATTACATAACTCTTCAAACAAAAGTTAAAGGGAATGAGAAACTGAACAAGTTTTTATTATAACATGTTTTTAATAAACTTCTTAATTTGCAAAAAAATAAAACTCAATAATTTTGACATTTGTTGCCTATTACAAATAAACTATAGGAGTTACATGGAATTTACAGAAAGCAAAGTAAACAGTATTTGGACGAAATTAAAAAAAAATACGAGTGTTTGCAAAAAATTCCTATGACAGACTATAATCGCAGACGACCAAGATATTTCACTTTTGCAAATTATTTTAAAGAGAATTTCGCCATGCCAATCAGAAACACATTCGACAACGTGTTTTTCAATGAAGTAAATTTCTGGTACACGTACTTTAAAAGTATCCCAACCCCACATACCCCGGAAAACGCTATAACAGAAAAAGGATATTTCACCAGCTCATACAAAGATAAAAACACTGCTAATACTTATGTCAATATCCTTAGAAATATTCTATAATCCCTTCCCAAAAACATTAATCAATATTAAATATACGAAAATATATTCGTAAAATCTACAACAAATGAGTCTTATTAAGACTACAAGAACAAATCACTTTTGAAACAACTACTTCTCTAGCTAATACTTCGACAGACATTGAATAATACAAAAGCAATTTGCGTGTTACAAAATAGCAAGGCTATCAAAGCAACACTAGTTTGAACGTATTTCTTTCTGTAAAATGAACTAAAAATGATTGAATGTACGTTAAAATAGTTTGTGAGTGACTATACTATGGTAATTTGGAAAAGGAAATGAATTTAGGTTGATGTAATTAAAAATAAATTAGCAAAAGCAATTAAATAATTCAATACTCAATTTTATAACCATCTGTAGACACGTGTTTCGATATTTCAATCTCTTCAGTACAGCTTTATTATAAAATTGATTTTAAACATAAATAAAAACGTTTACTAAAATAAATATGATGAAAAATAAATAACTTACTCAGATATGCACGGCAACTGACACAATAATGAAATATAATCGACTGAGGGTCTTATTTATACCTGCATGGATTACTGAATTCTACGGAAATAATTACGTTCGGGATTAAGGAAAATACCCAATTAGAGCATAATTTAATAATAAAATATATAAGTCCTTTACGTTGTAGATAATTCACTAATAAATAGAAAAAACACGAAAATATATTCGTAAAATCTACAACAAATGAGTCTTATTAAGACTACAAGAACAAATCACTTTTGAAACAACTACTTCTCTAGCTAATACTTCGACAGACATTGAATAATACAAAAGCAATTTGCG
>CAXAKX010000625.1:0-20219 GCA_963969525.1 Ontholestes murinus | reverse complement strand
ATTTGTTTTGTAGTCTTAGTAAGACTCATTGTTGTAGATTCACGAAATGTTTTCGTATTTTAAATTTATTATTTAATTTTCTACAACGAACTAAAGGATTTTAATACATTTTATTATTCAATTATGCTCCAAGTGGGTATTTTTCCTTAATCCCGAACGTAATGATTTCTGTAGAACTCACTAATCCACCTCAGGTATAAAATCAGACCTTCAGTCGATTATATTTCATTCTTGTGTCAGTTGCCGTACATATCTGAGTAAGTTATTTATATTTCATTATATTTCTTATCATATTTCATTATATTTATTTTAAGTGTTTTTATTTGTATTTAAGATCAATTTTATAATAAAGCTGTACTGAAGAGAGCGAAAGTTCGAAACACGTGTCTGCAGATGATTATAAACTTGAATGCTAGATTTTTTAATTGCTTTTGCTAATTTAATTTAATGAAATCGGTTTAAAATTCATTTTTCATAATTTTTCATGTTATAGTTACATTTAAACAATCTAAAGTACATTTTATCATTTATTAGTTTGTTCAACAGAAATAATTTCATTCAAATTAGTGTTGCTTTAATAGTTGTACTATTTGTAACACGCAAATTAATTTGTATTATTCAATGTCTGTCGAAGTATTAGCTAGAGAAGTAGTTGTTTCAAATTAATTTGTTTTGTAGTCTTAGTAAGACTCATTGTTGTAGATTCACGAAATGTTTTCGTATTTTAAATTTATTATTTAATTTTCTACAACGAACTAAAGGATTTTAATACATTTTATTATTCAATTATGCTCCAAGTGGGTATTTTTCCTTAATCCCGAACGTAATGATTTCTGTAGAACTCACTAATCCACCTCAGGTATAAAATCAGACCTTCAGTCGATTATATTTCATTCTTGTGTCAGTTGCCGTACATATCTGAGTAAGTTATTTATATTTCATTATATTTCTTATCATATTTCATTATATTTATTTTAAGTGTTTTTATTTGTATTTAAGATCAATTTTATAATAAAGCTGTACTGAAGAGAGCGAAAGTTCGAAACACGTGTCTGCAGATGATTATAAACTTGAATGCTAGATTTTTTAATTGCTTTTGCTAATTTAATTTAATGAAATCGGTTTAAAATTCATTTTTCATAATTTTTCATGTTATAGTTACATTTAAACAATCTAAAGTACATTTTATCATTTATTAGTTTGTTCAACAGAAATAATTTCATTCAAATTAGTGTTGCTTTAATAGTTGTACTATTTGTAACACGCAAATTAATTTGTATTATTCAATGTCTGTCGAAGTATTAGCTAGAGAAGTAGTTGTTTCAAATTAATTTGTTTTGTAGTCTTAGTAAGACTCATTGTTGTAGATTCACGAAATGTTTTCGTATTTTAAATTTATCAAATAATCTTCATTTTATTATTTATTGTATGCAACCACATATACACGAAATTCCATTAATGATGTCACCTTATCAAAATCTTTATTTTAAATATATCTTTTTGATTCCTCATAAATAATGATGTTTATTTTGCTTACGTTTCAAAATTATTTGAAATTATGATGGGTCACTTAACGAGTAAGGTAAAATGTTTGATTTAAAGATTATATAACTCTTAACTTCTTTTCAAAGAATTTACAAAAGCTATTTGCAAGCTTTGCATAGCATTTATTATTTTGAATAGTGTTGCTAGAAACTTTTCTGGTTTTTCATAAATAACGATGAGATTTTACTTACAAAATGCATTAATAAGTTGGTCAACTGAGCTAAATTTCTAAATCGTTCGATACCAGTATTTTTTTATTATGATAGGAGGTAAACGTTTTGATTAGAATATTATGTTACTCATCACTTATTTGAAAAAATTATAATAGTTATTTGAAGTATTACATGGGGGGTTGTTCTTTACAGCAGTTTCGCTAAAACGATTTTAGTTCTTCATAAATATTGATGGGATTTTGATTAAAAATCTTAGTAGATAAATTGGTTAACCGGGCGGTATCTTTATTTTGACTGTAAATCGAAATATTGAATTGACGAGGCGGATGCATAATGAAACTCCATAACACATTAAAATAAAAATTTATTTCAATAAATCGAAATACAAAATCGTTTGCACTTCAGTGAATTTAAACAACGGAGTGCAGATGGTTAATATTTTCAAAAACTATTGTAGGATACTTTAGAAGTGTTGCAGAATTTTTGGCAAGATGATTATACAAGTCATTGCTCCTCTCTAAAGATTTTGCAAGGCCAATTACCAACTACCTTATTAGATTTATACTTTTGAGCAGTTTTTCTAAAATTCTCCAAGAAAAGTTCTTTGTTCTTTTTTAGGAGTGATAATATGCAAAAAAAGTTTAACGTGTTGCGATATAAATTACCTAGAAGAGAAGCGAAAATTTTTATGTTACGTTTGTAATGAAACTTCACTAACGTAATTATGAATAAATTAAAGGTTTATTTCTATTTGGAAACGGCGCATCTCAACAAGGCAACTCGAATCTAACTAACTACAGAAATACTCGAGCGCGGAGACAAAAACTTCCCCACATAAAAACTGCGTCTGCGCAGAAATAAATACAATAAATAAAATAATACTGGTAAATACATTACAATCAACCGAAAAATATATTACATACACTTAAGACTTTAAAAAATAAAGGAAAGAAGACTGTAGATTTATATTTATATAACTTGTACCACCTATCCAAAAAGTTCCAATGGTAATTTGCAAGCACTGCATAGACATTGTTTTTTGGGGTAGTTTTGATATAAACTGTCGGTCTTCAAGAAAAGTATTACATTTCTACTATAAGGAAAAAAACAAGGATTTGAAAGTTTTCTATTCATTACATATACAAGAAATGGTTATTAAATTTTGTGTTTTCAAAAAACATTTAGAAGTAAAGTAAAAACTTTAAACCAAACGTTACTATTTACTACATAATCAATACTTTTATTTACTACATAAAGAATAGTTTCATTCACTACATAAACAATAAATTTTGTATTATCCCTATCTATATCTTTATCTCTATCGCTGCCCTCTGTTCTCTCTGTCCTCTCTGTCTTCCATGTTTCTGCCCTTTCTGCCCTATCTGATATCTGTCCTTTCTGTCCTCTGTTTCTCAGTCCTCAGTCCTCTTTGTGTTCTGTCTTCTCTTCTTCCTGTCCTCTGCCTTCTTGATTCCCTGCATTATCTGTCTTCTGTAAGCTTTATTCTCTTTGTCATATATGTCCTCTTCATCCTTTCTGTACTTTCTGTCCTCTCTACTCTCTCTGTTATCAGTCCCCCTTGTTCTCTCATTTCTGTCTTCTCTGTCCTCTATTATTTCTGCCCCCTGTCCTCTCTGTCCTCTGTCCTCTCTATCTTTCGTCATCTTTTCTATCTCTCATCTGTCTTCTCGGTCCCTTGCATTATTTGTCTTCTGTTCTCTCCGTTCTCTCTGTCATCACTCGTCCTCTGTCCCTTCTATTATCTGCCCTTTCTGCTCTTTGTCTTCTTTGTCCTATGTCCTCTCTGTTATTCCTGTCATCTGTTCTTTCTGTCCTCTGTCCTTTCTGTCCTCTGTTCTTTTTGTCCTCTGCCCTTTCTGTCTTATGTCCTCTCGGTCCTTTGTCCTCTGTCATCTTTGTTCTCTGTCCTATCTATTCTCTGTCTTTTGTCCTCTGTTCTCTGTTCTCCCTGTTCTCTGTTCTCTATCCTCTCTGTTCTTTGTCGCCTCTGTCCCCTCTGTCCCCTCTGTCCACTGTTCTCTTTATCTTCTGTCTACTCTGTCCTCTGTCCTCTCTGTCTTTTGTCCTCTGTCCTCTGCCCTCTGTTCTTTCTGTCCTCTGTTCTCCCTGTTCTCTGTTCTCTGTCCTCTCTGTCATTTGTTCCCTCTGTCCCCTCTGCCCACTATGTCATATCCCATCTCTCTCTGTCCTCACTGTTCTCTTTATCTCATGTCTACTTTGTCCTCTGTCCTCTCTGTTTTTTTTCTCTGTCATTTCTGTTCTCTGTTCTTTCTGTCCTCTGTCCTCTCTGTCCTTTGTCCCCTCGGTCATATATGTCCTCTACATCATATCCCATCTCTCTGTTCTCTCTGTACTCTTTATCTCCTGTCTTATCTGTCCTCTGTTCTTTCTGTCCTCTGCCCTCTCTGTTCTCTGTCATCTGTCCTCTGTGTCCTTTGTCATCTAAGTCATATCCCATCTTTCTGTCCTCTCTGTACACACTGTCCCCTGTTTTTTTGTCCACCCTGTCATTTCTGTCCTCTGTCATTTCTATCCTCTGTCTTCTGTGTCCTTTGTCTTCTTTGTTCTCTATCCTCTTTGTCCTCTGTCCTTTGTTTTTTTTTCTGTTAGCTGTCCTCTATGTTCTTTCTGTCTCTGCATTCTCTATCTTCTTTCTTTTCTGTCCCCTCGGTGCACTACATTTTCTGTCTTTCGTCACCTCTGCCCTTTCTGTTTTATCTGTCCTCTCTGTCATCTCTGCCCTTTCTGCCTTCTCTGTCCTCTCCTGTTTTTTGTCCTTTGTCCTTCTCTGTCCTCTCTGCCATATTTGTCCTTTCTGGCCTTTCGGTCCTCTACATTAACTGTCTTCTGTCTTCTCTGTCTTTTCTGTCCTGTCCTCTCGGTATTCTAAATTATCTGTCTTCTGTCCTCTCTATCCTCTCTGCTCTCTCTGCCCGTTTTGTGTTTTCTATCCTTTCTGTCCTCTCTGTACTCTCTCTGTAATCTGACCTCTTTATCCTATATCTCCTCTGTCCTCTGTTGTTTATGTCCTTTGTTCTCTGCCATATCTGTACTCTATCTCCTCTCCGTTTCCTGTTTTCTCTGTTCTCTATGTCTTCTGTTCTCTTTATATTCCGTCCTTTGTTCTTTTTGTCCTCTGTCCTCTCTATTCTCTGTCCCTTGTTCTTTTTGAACTTTGTCCTCTCTGTTATCTGCCCTATCTGCCTTCTGTCTTCTGTCCTCTGTTCTTTGTGTTCTCTGTCCTCTCTGTCCTTTGACTCCTCTGTCATATTTGTCCTCTATGTCATATCCGATCTCTCTGTCCTATTTGTTCTCTCTGCCTCCTGTCCTCTCTGACCACTCTCATTTCTTTCTTTCCTCTGACCTCTCTGACCTTTGTCATCTTTCTCTTTGTCTTCTGCCCTCTTTGTCATTTCTGTCTTCTGTTCTTTGTTCCTTCTATTATTTTTTCCTCTCTGTCTTTTATCCAGTCGGTCATTCTCTGTCTTCTTTCCTCTCTGTCCTTCCGATTCTCTACACTCTTTGTTTTCTGTCCTTTCTGTTCTTTCTATTCTTTCTGTTCTCTCTATCATCACTGACCTTTCTGTCTTCTCTGTCCTCTCTATTCTTTTTGTCTTCTGCTCTCTAACCTCTCTGCCACCTCTGCACTTTTTGTCCTACCTGACCTCTGTCCTCTGTCCTTTCTGTCCTGTCGATCATCTCTATCATCTCTGTCCTCTCTGCCCTTTCTGTCCTCTCTGTCCTCTCTATCCTCTGCCTTTTTTTATCCTATGTTCCCTCTGTCCAATCCCTCTATTCTCTCTGTTCTCTTTGCCTCCTGTTTTCTCTATCATCTCTGTTCACTCTGTCATTTCTGTTCTTTCTCCTTTCTATACTCTGTTCTCACTGTTTTTTGTCTTCTCTGTTCTATGTCATCTCTGTTCTATGTCTTCTCTATTTTCTGTTCTCTCTGTCTTTTGTCCTCTGGGTCCTCCGCATCTGTCTTCTTTCCTCTCTGTTTTCTGGGTCCTCTAATTAACTGTTTTCTGTCATCTCTATCCTTTCTGATTTCTCTGTTTCTTTGTCCTCTATGTCATTTCTGCCCTTTCTGTTTCCTCTGTCCTCTATATTCTCTCTGCCCTTTATGTCTTCTCTATCCTCTCTGTTATCTCTGTCTTGTCTGTTCACCTTGTCCTTTGTTCCCTCTGTTCTTTCTGTACTCTTTGTTCTCTGACGTCCCTAGCCTCTATCTCCTCTCAGATTTCTCTGTGATATTTGTTCCCTTTTATCTTCCGATCCCTTTGTCTTCTGCCCCTTCTGTCATTACTGTCCTCTGCTCTCTCTATCCTCAGTTCTTTGTTCTTCCTGAGTCCTGTTCTCTCTGTTCTCTGTCCTCTCTGTCTTCTGTCATCTCGGTCTTCTGTCTTCTCGAATCTCTGTATTTTCTATCTTTTTTTATCTATATATTTTCTTTGTTCTCTGTCCTTTCGATTTTCTCCTTTATCTCTGTTCTCCCTGCTCTTTCTGTCCCCTCCGTCATCTCCGTCCTCTGTCCTAATTGCCTACTACCTTCTCTGTACGTTGTCCTCTTTATCCTCTGTCTTCTATGTCCTCTGATCGCTCTGTCCTCTCCGTTATTTCTGTCCTCTGTTGTCTCTGTCTTCTGCCTTTTGTCCTCTCTGTCCTCTGTCTTTTCTGTCAATTGCCCTCCTTATGCTCTCTACTTTCTATCATTTGTCCTCTTTACCCTATGTCCTCTGCTCTTACTGTCCTCTATATCCTCTCTCTTCTTTCTGTAGTCTATCCTTTTTGTCCTCTTTTTTTTCTGTCATCGTTCCTTTCTGTCTTATGTCCTCTCTGTTCTCTCTATCCTCTCTGTCCTCTTTTCTTTCTATTCTCTCTGCCTCTTCTGTCATCTCTGTCATCTCTGCCATCTCTGTGATATCTGTCATGTTTGTCATATCTGTTATCTTTTCACCTTTGTCATGTTTGTTATCCTTCTCATATCTGTTATCTCTATCCTTTCTGTCCTCATGTTCTCTCCGTCCTCTCTGTCTTCTGTCCTCTGTCCTATCTATCTTTTGTCCTCTCTGTACTCTCTGTACTCTCTGTTCTCTCTATTTTCTATTTCCTTTCTCTTCTCTCTGCCCCTTCTGTCATCTCTGATATCTCTGTCATCTCTGTCATCTCTGCCATCTTTGCCATCTTTGTCATCTCTGTCATCTCTGCCATTTCTGTCATCTTTGTCATCTCTATCATCTCTGCCATGTTTGTCATCTCTGCCATCTCTGTCATCTCTGTTATTTCTATTATTTTTGTTACTTATGTCCTCTCTGTCAAATCTGTCACCTCTGTCTTCTATGTCCTCTCTGTCCTCTAGCCTCTCTGTCTTCTGTCCTTTGTGTCTTCTGCCCTCTCTGTCGTGTACCCTCTGTTCTCTCTTTCCTCTCTGTCTTTTCTATCCTTTGTTCTCTTTGTCCTCTGTCCTTTTTGTCCTTTCTGTTTTTGTCCTCTCTCTTTTCTGCCATCTACGTCCTTTGTCCTCTGTCTTTTTTGTCATCTGCTCTCTCTGTCTTATGTCCTTTTTGTCCTCCATGTTCTCACTGTGATTTCTTTCCTCTCTATTTTCTCTTTCCTTTTTTTCTCTCTATTCTCTCTACCATCCTTGTCCTCTCTGTCCTCTATCCTCTCGGTTTTCTGTCTCCTCGAATCTCTGCATTCTCTGTCTTCTTTCCTATCTGTTTTTTCTTGTTTTCTTGTCCTCTCTATTCTGTCGTTCATCTCTGTTCTCTCAGTCCTCTCGGCTCTTTCTGCCCCCTCTGTCATCTCTGTTCTCTGTCCTAACTGCCAACTACCTTCTCTGTTCTTTGTCCTCTCTATCATTTGTCCTCTATGTACTCTGATCATTCTGTCCTCTCCGTCATTTCTGTCTTCTGTTGTCTCTGTCTTCTGTCTTTTGTCCTCTCTGTCCTCTGTCCTTTCTGTATATTGTCCTCTTTATGCTCTGTACTTTCTATCATTTGTCCTATTTACCCTATGGCCTCTATGTCCTCTGATCTCTCTGTCCTCTATCCATTTCATCCTCTATCTTTTCTGTCATCGTTCATCTTTGTCTTCTGTCCTTTCTGTTCTCTCTATCCTCTCTGTCCTCCATGTTATCTAATAATAATAATAATAATGTTTATTTACGGAAGCCATTTAAAATACAATTGCTGATTAAAATAACAATTACAATATAAATAATTGAAATAGTTAAAATACATAAAAAACGAACATAACGACTTAAACTACTGATCGAGTCCGCAAAAAAAATCAAAACGAGTGACTGTGTGGGCGTGCCTTAAAACCCTTGTTGCAGCCGAGTGCAGGGCATAATCCGTCCTTTGGAAAGGGATACTGAATGTAGTAGTATCACGCAGACGACGAGATGGTATATGAATGCCTATTAAATTGAGCAGGTCAGGACAATCTATAATATTTTGAACAATTTTACATACAAGTAAAACATCAGAATTAAAACGCCTAGAAGCAAGACCTGTAATATTAAAGATGGACAAATAATTTTGATCTTCTCTCTGTCTTCTATCCTCTGTCCTATCTATCTTTTGTCCTCTCTGTACCTTCTGTTCCCTTTCCTTTCTCTTCTCTCTGCCCCTTCTATCATCTCTGTCATCTCTGTCATCTTTGCCATCTCCGTCATCTCTGTCATCTCTGTCATCTTTGCCATCTCTATCATCTCTGTCATTCTTGTCATTTCTGTCATCTGTCATCTCCGTCATGTTTGTCATCTCTGTCATCTGTGATCTGTTATCTCTGTAATTTATGTCATCACTATCATCTATGTAATCTCTGTCATGTTTGTCATCTCTGTCATGTTTGTCATGTTTGTCATCTTTTTCATCTCTGACATCTTTGTCACCTTTATCATCTCTGTCATATTTGTCATCTCTGTTATTTCTGTCACCTCTGTCATCTATGTCTTCTATGTCCTCTGTCATATCTGTCATTACCGTTTTCTATGTCCTCTCTGCCCTCTCTGTTCTCTAGCCTCTCTGTCTTCTGTCCTTTGTGTCTTCTGTTCTCTTTGTTTTCTGTACTCTCTGTCCTTTCTGTCCTTTGCTCTCTCCGTCCTCTGTCCTTTCTGTCTTTCTGTTCTTTGTCCTCACTCTTTATTGTCATATTCGTCCTCTGTCCTCTGCCCTCTCTGTCTTCTGGCCTCTCTGTTCTCTCTATCCTATATGGCCTCCATGTTCTCTCTGTTTTCTCTTTTCTTTCTCTTCTCTCTGTCCCTTCTGTTCTCTCTGTCATATCTCTGTCATCTCTGTCCTAACTGTCCTCTCTATGTCTTTTGTCCTGAGATGAAGATGAAAAAGAAAATAAAAAAGAATGAAATGAATTTACGAAATCATAGATATTTTCCTAGATACAAATTATTCAGTAAAAGAAGTTGAAGAATTCAGGGAAGAATAAAGAAAGTGCAAAAGTGAAAATATAGAAAAACGAATTAAATAAAATACGAAATAGCTAACTTACACATTTCTTTGAAAACAGACTATACTTATTTTTCTTTAATTTTTATTAATTCTCTTACCATTTTATTTCGTAATTTTAGTATATTTTAAAATTGTAATATTGGCATTATTTTGAAACATAGATTTAGAAGATGGCGATGAAAATCAAAGTGTACATAAAAGAAAGGAAAAAGGATAGAAATGTACAAATCATTCAGTATAAGAAGTTGGAAAATCTAGGGTAGAAATTTAGAAAAACGTAGAAAGGTATAATGAGAAAAATTAATTTATAAAAAAAAAAATACAAACTTTACTTCTTCTCCAATTTCCATTAATTTTTGAATTGGTCGTATAAATTTGTATACTTGTTTTTATGCCATCGCGAAGAGTTTTATAGCTTAAGTTTACTCACGAAGTTCAGCATTCCTAAAAATTAGAATGAAACCTTTTCTTTTCTATTATAATCAGGAAATCAGGGTGACAAAACAGTAAAATATACATAAATATATTTTTTAATAACTTTGACCTTGACAATCACCTTCATACAGATCTAAAAATTAATATACATTTCGTTAGAAATTAAAATTAAAAAAGGACATTAACTTTATAATAAGTGATGTATTAAAATAAAGCTTGTAATACAGAAAGAAATCCAAACGTAAACGTAAATATTAGAATTACAATAATAACAATAATTTAGATTTATTGAATTAATAATATAATATAATATATAATAATATAAATGGGGAGGAGTAAAAATCAAGATTTTTTTAAAAATAAATGGAACATAACAAGAATTTTACTTCTCCCAATTTGAAAATTTCGTTGCGTCAAGTATCGATTATATAATAATATAATTTTAATATAATTAATCCAAATTATTCTGATCTAAAAATAAACAAAATAAACTTAAACATGTTTTAAAATTAAAATGTAATAACTGATGCAATATCCAACTGAATTTATGTAAGTTATAATCATACCAATGTTTAATAATTCATAATATCTAATACTAATAGTAAGTAATGAAGAAAAAAAAAACAAATTTGTGAGTGATATGAATGAATAAGTGTTTTAATACTAGTTTTAAATTGCAGAAACGAAAATGAAAATATATCATGATTAATGTTTTGATTATTTTATTTCTATTAAATGTAAATTTATATCATTTAATTGATTAAAGATTTTTATGGTTATCAATAAATTAACAAGAAAATAAATGCATGAACTTAAAATAAAAAGAATTTTAATTAAAAATTACCACAATCACAATCACTTCACTTCACTGCACATAACCTAGCATTTAGAATTGTTCCTCACTCTCAGCTAATCTTTTCATATTTTGATGGTATTTTCTGAATAAGATTTTGCGTATGAAATCAATTCTATATTTCATCTTCCCTTGAAGAGCACCCAATCCTAAGTAAATCGGTCTCAATGCATCTAGTTCCCTCCTTGTTTTGAGCTTCTTGCGTTTTCCGGAATACTTTATTGCTTCTCCCCGTTTTATATAAAATTCCCTTCGCAATCTTGGGATATCTCCGAATCTGTCGTACACGCGATTATCCTGGCGTCGAACGTTAAGGTTATCCGACGTCATGTCGCCCATGTTCGCGTTGGAAAGTATTTTGCGAACCTCCCTTGATTCCTCACCCGTATCAGTCTCGTTCAAATTTTGAGCATTAGCGAGCAACATTTGGGTTTTTGCTTCCGCCTCTTTTTTTAAATCGTCGGCGTTGCTCAACAATTCCAATTCCTCCGTCTTGGTTTGAAGACGCTTCATTGGTGAGCTAGTTTTGGTAGAATTATCTTCACGAGCCTTACTTGAGTAAACTTCCATTGAAACTGGTGTTCCAAAAACGTATTCTCCGGATGTTGAATCACTGGAAGTCGACAATTCCGTTTCAGTTTTTAAATTTTCGAACTTAACGTGATCCTCTACGATTTGCTTTCTCACATCGTACACGTAATAATGTGAGGTTTTATTTTGTGCTTTCTTTTTAACGCCCGATTTGATGTCAAGCAAACTGCACTGTTTATGCAAATTGTTTTTGCCAACATCCGCCATTTGATGTAGGGGGCACTTTTTTCCAACTCGTTTCTTGTGTTGTTGTTCATCTTGAGGTACACTTTCCTTGAGATGGGATTCAGTCACGTGAACATAAGAACTAGTGTCCTGCTTGTTTTTAGATTCCGAAGCGTTCGGTCCATCCGAACATTTGGTCTTCATATCAATAAGAACTTGCATGATGACGTTTATTGCTTCATTAGCCATCAGTATATCATTTTCGATCTTGTTCACTCTGTGAGATAGTGGTAGTAAATAGATCTGCTCAATCCTCTTTAGTAAATAATTTACCTCGTCGATTTGATGAAATATTTCTGCTTCACCCTTGCTTTTCGCCATTTTTCAGCACTCTCGAAAAACACACGCGTGCTCCTTGCCGTTGCAAGTTGTGAACTGACGATTGTTAGCTATTTTTTTTGCTACCTATGGCTGATTCATCATTCGATAACATAGTTTATGCATCTTGGGCGAATCATATGTTTTGATTAACATGAAATCATATTTCATAGTTAGTCACATTGTTTACAAAATAATAAAAGGTTCATTTAGCGTTTTCAATTAAAAAATAAAAGCCCCTTATCAAAAAAAAAAATCAATCTCGCACAGTGGAAATAAAATGAGCTTATATTTTTTTTTAATTGCCATTGCTCTTGATAAACAGAATTGTTATACGCTGGCTATAACGCTTATCTTAAGATAAACGATTGCATTGTAATTTGGCACGCTTATTAATGCACTTTATTATCGATAACACTTAAAAGTCATTAATTTATACTTCAGATTATTTTATTTAATTTTGTATAAAAAAAATAATTATAATCACGAAGCTTGTACGATTGTTATATACTCACGTTTATTTTACTAAAAATTGTACTGTTCATTATCTCGGATAAGAGATGTCACCTTCAAATGGTCTAACGAAATATTCGAGGAATTGTTTAGATTTACAAATTTATAAGAATCATTTTGGAAATATATATTAAGAAATTTGCTAAAAACTCAATAGAAAAATTTCCAAAAAAAGTCGAAAGTAATTTAAACATTGAAACAGTTAAAAAAGCAGTTTTATTAATTTTCTTTTATTCGTTCAAAAATGCATTCTAATATAATATTTTGGTAAAACGAGATGAAAAGAATTAATTCAAATCATTGGAAATATAGAGAAGAAAAATATATAAAAAACAGTTTAAACTTTTTTTTAACAAAAATTAATGGAAACTAATGCTCTAAAAATTGAAAGTTTGCTTTGCTTTATCAAAAACTTAATAAAAAAATTACAATAACAACGGAAGAAACAATCATCCTATAAAATAAATAAAATTCATACTCAAGATCTTAAAGCAGATTTTAAGAGCATGGATTATAAAAATCAAAGAATTTCTACATAAACAACAGTCCACATCCATAAGATTATTTGTCGCTCCCTGCTTGATTACTCTTCTAAAACATTTTCCAATCTCTGCCTGTAGGTATCTGAATGATCAGACATTCATATTCAAATTGGACATCTCAATCTTATTTACAATCCATCTAATACTCGTTAATACCAATTAACCAAAATAACCAATTGAAGAACGCTTGAAACACATCTCCTTAAATTTGGAGAAAAAATCAAATAACAATAAAAGTGTAACGATGGTATGGTTATTTGCTCATCGCGTAGCTAATATGTCGATTTAAGCGTTCTATCAAACCGTTATATTGCCGATGGTAAACGGTTGTGGATTTGTAAGTGATGCCGAAAATATTGTTGAATTATTTTCAAACAATCTGTTCCAAAGCGTGCAATCCAACCCAATCAAATTCGCAGTAATTTCGGCATTCAGTTGAGCTTGTGACCAACATGTAAATCGGTCGATACAGACCAGAAAATGCCTGAAGTTATTACAAACTGGCAAATTATGTAAAGCTGTATGTCGTTGAAACAGTCATCAGCATTTGGAAATTTAGCGTTCTGCCTTAAAATTTTGATTTGCTGGCAGTTCAAGCAAGATTTGACAACTTGAGTAATATCATTCATTTGTGTAAGTTTGCGAGGTTGAGTATGTCCAAAAAAATGACTAAAACAGGCCCTCTCCAAAAACCCCTTAGCAAAACTCACTAGCCTTAAATGGGAGGACGGTTCATACAAGGACACACCTGAAATTACGGAAAAACTTTTATTGAGGAACCATACCCGGGCTCAACCAGTAGTGGAGCCCCACGGATACCTACACAGCCCCCCAAACCAAACCATATTAAGACCTGGCGGGCCCTATCGTTACCAGAGAAAGTGTAGGCTGGGCAATGAGGAGTTTCTTATCATACAAATCCCCACGAGATTTAATCGGCCCTCATATAATTGGGCAAGGATGCTATCCTGGACACCCTCTTGGGCTTGTACCGGGGATGTATTGCCTTCAATTACACACCCTGAGCTTGGAGGAAACTAATGTTATATTTATATCAAAACCAGAACGTTTGGACTACACCACCATATCTGCCAATTTTTCTAAAGATACTGGAGAGGCTATGCGACCAGTGTATTAGAGAAAGAGTCATAGTAAAACATCCTCTTCATCCCAATCAACATGTATACAACGGACTGCACACTGAGGTGAACAGAATTCTACGATCCTTTAAGTAAAAAGCTTTCACTCTTGCGACTTTCGTAGATATATAGATATAGGAACCTTTGATAAGACCTCATTCCCAAAGATAACAGCTGCATTTCAACGTAGGGGAGTTCCGGTGGCCGTTAACCAGTGGATCTCCAACATGCTGTAATGGAGGACAGCCAACATTATAATAGGCGACATGTGAAATCATGCAGTATAGGTAGGTTATATTATGGGTTCGGTGGGTCGTATGGCTTCTGAGCCTTCCGAAATTACCTCAACCTAAGAGATCTTTTGAAATTATCCCTGACCTACTTGAGTTCCTCAATGTCTACGATAGTTTGAGGGTTTTAAAAGGGCCCATGACAAGTAGTTTCCTCTTTGAAGGAAGTAGGTGCTCTGCTGTTTCTTGTGCCTCGTTGCAGAATCTGCAGTTGGCATCTGTTGGCTGACCCATTATAGTAAGGTGGTATTTCACAGGGCAGTGTCCGGTTAGCAGGCCGGTTATGAGCCTTAGGTTGCCCTTTCTTAATCTGAAAAACCGTCCGGACCTTACGGCAGAGAAGGCGATAAACCTACCGCAAGCCAGATCAAAAGTGAGGCCGAAATATTTATCTGTGTTGGAAAACACAGATAAATATTCTGTGATATAACCAATGGTAAATGTAGGTAGGTAAATAACCAATGAGTGTACCATTCATTATTGGTGCCTGAAGGCTTAACTTTCTTCGCCTTGTAAATGGAACAATTACAGTCTTGTTGGGGTTGATGATGAGCCCCTTCTGTAGGCACCATGACCTTACTTTTCGAAGGGCTGTCTGCATGCGGTTAGAAACCGTGTCGTCATGCTTTCCCCTTATTATAATGACGATGTCGTCAGCATAGCCTTGTATGTCAAAACCGTAATTTGATAACACTGATATTAGTTCATCGACAACTAGTAACCACAGCAGAGGCGATAGGACTCCGCCTTGTAGGCACCCTTTTACTACGAACACAGTTGCAGACTCATCACCAATGGACAGTGTGATCCTTTGAGCATAGCTTAGATCCATGTGGATGTGAAGGTATCAATTCCTCTTGCCCTAGTGGCCGTATCTATCGATTCGTAGGCAGTTTGTCAACCCTTCGATGTCCAAGAATGCAGAGCTACTTCTTTGTTTATGATGCTTTTCTCTATTGCACCTGCTAGTGAGTGAAGGGCATTTGTAGTTGATTTGCCTGCTTGACAGGCAAATTGGTGTTTGTGAAGGGGAAAACACTGAAGCGTTATTTCCCTAATATTTCTCTCAATGACTTTCTCCATCGATTTTAGTAGAAAGTAGGTGAGGCTTATGGGGCGATATGACCTAAGCTCGTCAGTTTGGCGTTTGCCAGCCTTTGGTATAAACACCACCACCACTTCCCACCATTGCTTAGGGATATACCCAAGAGAGCTCTGAATATATGAGTAAGGCGCGGTAGTAAATCCTCCCCTACCGTTTGTAGGATCAGAAAGATACCAACCTACGGATTTGAACGGCTTAAAGCCATTGATCGCCCATGTTATTATGTTTGGAGTGAATATTCTTTTAGCTTTCTCTGGTAGGGCGTTTTCCTACCTCAAAACCGACGGCAGGTGGGTCTTCACTGTTAATTTCGTGGGACCCAGAAAAGTGGGCTTCTAAGAGTACTTTTAGACTTTCTTCTAGGTTTCCAGTGTATTCACCGTTGGACTCTTTGAATAGTCCAATACCATTCGTGTGATCCCTAACAAGAACATTTTAAAGCCGCTGTACGGGAGGTAGATCATCTATCGCCTCACAGAAAGTCCTCCAAGTTTTCCTTTTGGATTTTCTAATATCTTTATTGTACTCTGTGAGGGCCTTTATATACTCCTCCCATTGTCCGGAGGCTCTATTGAAAGTACCCCTTAATGAAGTATAGGTAACGGGTATAGGTTTGAAATTGTAGCTTTGTTGAGTCCTATTGGCGTAAAGAGCCATCTGATTGAGCTACCCGATGTAGCGTTACCGCGCATGTGCTGGATGAGGGTCTCATCATCATTTATAATCGATACTTGTTCTGCTACTCTCTTGATGGAACCAAATTTTCAAATGAGGAGAAGTAAAACTCTTGTTATAACAAGAGTTTTACTTCTTCTAATTTCATCAACATTTGTTGAACTCTTTATCAATTTGTAGTTTGTGAGTTAATAAAAGCCGCGCCGTGGTGATTCGCAATGGCACCGATAGTTAAAAAAAAATACTAAAGAATAGCCAAAGATGGCCATAGGTCTACCTACAGTCCCAGAATTCGTTTTAAAGCACCACAAGAGGTGTGTTGCATTAATAATAATAAGTGTCAAAAATTTGTACAAAATGAAAAATGCGTCAGGTTACATAATACTAGTTGTATAAACAATGATTTACAAAGTAAAAAATACAAATTCCTTTACATATACATATACCGGGTGTTCAATTTAAGTGAAGACATTGAAATATCTCGAAAACTACACGTCGAATAAAAAAAAATATATAATTAAAATTTGTTCGCCTCGGAGGGGGACATCTAATGATATGAAACTCGACCCACTACCCTCAACCCCCTAGGGGGTAGGGGGTGAGAAATAGAAAAGTTAAATAGGACCCCCATTTTTTTGTACAGATTTGAATACTCCGGGAGAAAATAAGAAAGTTTTGTCTAAAATTTTTTTTGTATTCGTGACAGACGACAAAATTCGAAATTGGCAAAAATCGTTGAAAAATGGGTCTTTCCTGAGAAATACGAGGGAGTTTCGTAAAATAAGGTTCCCTATGCTGATGAAAAATAATGCGACGAGCTGGGAGAAATGTAAAACACTGTCTTACACTTAAATTGAACACCCTGTATATACAAAAATTCCAAAAAGTTTAAGATGATGATAATGTTGAAGACGTACAATTACGCAATGCGGTGGCAGCAGGAATTAATGAAGAAGCCGGCTGACATCCAGAAGAGGAGGTTGACCTTCAAGCATGCCAAGAAATATGTGACGGAATACAGGTTAAAGGAACGCGTAGAAATTAGGTTAGCTCGCCAGGTCAAGAACCGTTGTGATTATTGCATTTCCGGTGAGGAGAAGTTGGCATTTGTTATGCGTATTTGAGGTATTAACAAGGTTGCACTAAAATTGCGCAAAGTACTCCAGTTGTTCCGACAAATAAACAATGGTGTCTTCATCAAACTCAACAAGACTACTGTCAATATGCTGCGTATTTGCGAGCAACATTACGTTGGGATATCCCAATTTACAGTGTGTTCGTGAACTTATCTACAAACGCGGATTTACGAAGGTTAACGGACAACGTATTCAACAAACTTGGCAAGTGCAGTATTATTTGTACTGAAGACTTGATCCACGAAATTTTTGTAATCTCTAGAAAAAAATCGGGTTTAGTTAGGTCAAAAGGGTTAGGTCAGGAAATTGTTGCAACCATTTTGAATAATAATAAGCAGAATTTTAAGTGGATAAAGACTTTGGTTAGAGTTTCCCCAAATTCTCGAATGCGTTCCTTACCAGACGTCTGGTGGACAAAGACAACGGATATCACAACTCAAACAAAGCTCAGCAAGGTTCAACGGCTGGCCAGTCTGGGTTTTATAGGGGCTATGAGCACGTGCCCTGCTAGAGCAATGGAGGTCATGCTAAACCTCACACCTCTGTACCTGCACGTGAAAAGGGACGCTGCATTAAACGCCTTAAGAATAATCCAGACAGACACTCCAAAATATGGACCTTTTAACTGGCACCTTAATATCTTCAACACTGTGTACGAAAGAGTGATATACATGCCCAAAGACCAAATGATAACTAACTACGATGTTTAAGCAAATGTCAGGCAGTTACAATGCTCCTCAATAGTTCACTGGTTCACTGATGGATCTGATAATGGAGTCAGAATCGGCATCACTGGACGGATTCGGCTTATCGAGGGCTTTGGGCCGATCCCCATCGATATTTCAGGCAGAAATCGAGGCCTTGAACACATACGCCCACGTATGTTTAGAAAGGGGCTACAATAAAAGAAGGATATGCATATGCTCGGATAGTGAGGCTGCATTAAAGGCACAAAAATCACCTACATGCAAGTCTAAATCGGTCTGGGAGTGCAAACTATCCCTAAAGTATCTGGCTGGGAATATATATATATATATATATATATATATATACAGGGTGTGGCACTTAAGATGCCTCGGACCATAGCTCCCTTACGATAAAAGCTATCGAAAAAAATCTAAGAGCAAAGTGGTGCATAATTACCGTCGCTATGTTTCAAAAATATTTCCCATCATCAGTGGCGTGCCGTACTCCAGTGTCGTACCAAACTTATGAGGAGGGCACGGCTTATCAAAATCAAAGAATTTCTACATAAACAACAGTCCACATCCATAAGATTGTTTGTCGCTCCCTGCTTGATTACTCTTCCAATCTCTGCCTGTAGGTATCTGAATGATCAGACCTTCATATTCAAATTGGATATCTCAATCTTATTTACAATCCATCTAATACTCGTTTATACCAATTAACCAAAACAACCAATTGAAGAACGCTTGAAACACCTCTTCTTAAATTTCGAAAAAATATCAAATAACAATAAAAGTGTAACGATGGTATGGTTGTTTGCTTATTACGTACCTAATATGTTTTTTTAAATAAAGTGCCCTATTTTTTATTGCATATTTGGAAAGTGCTCGGAGAGTACTTATTTTTTTATCTGACATGTTATACCCTTCACTTTAGCGGTTTCGCTGTTATAACCCCTTCTTTCAAAATTGCGCCCCATTTTTGAGATTTTTTTGTAGAGAAACTAATTGACGCCGGCGCCTAAATTTTGAATTGAGGTACAGGTTAAGACCTCGTATATCTTCACATAATTTTTTTTCGGGTAATTTATGGAAAAAAAAATAATTTTTGATTGATCTTCGCATGTTGTCATTTTTTTCGAAAATTTCAAATGGCACCCCCCCTAAAAAAAATACGGCGTTGTACAGCCAAAACTCTAAATTTTTCATTGGCACAAAAAAAAATACACATTGCATAACAAAATTTCGGAGAAAAAAGTAATTTCATCGCAAATGTCGAGAAACGTTTTCCGTTCCCAAGTGTGCCATTAGAAAACAAAAGATTGGTAATTGTTAAAGTAAATTATTAGACGCCAGTAGCAGCCATAAGTCATTTTTGATAAACGTTCTAAAAATGTTCCGAACTCAAGAGAAAATGGTTGACATGATATTTATTCTTGGAGAATGTAACAAGAATTGTTTCTTGGCGTTACGAGTGTACGCTGCGAGATATCCGCACAGGGCACATCCAAATGAACGTGCGTTTCAAAAAGTGTTGGAGAGATTTACTACTACGGGAAGTGTAAAACGGCCAAGGAGAGTTAGAAAGAAGGCAGTTTTTACCGAAAATAATGAACTGCAGGTTCTGGAGGCAGTTATTGAAGATCCTCATACCAGTATCCGTGATATTAGTAGGAATCACCATATTTCAACACGATCCGTACATCGTGTTCTTCAAAAGTATAAATTTCGTCCATTTAAGATTCAACTGCACAAAGAATTGCAACCTCAAGATTTTCATGCGAGGCAAGATTTCTGCATGTGGGCTATCAACAAAATTGACCAGGAGGAATCATTTCTTAGGCGCGTATTATTTTCTGATGAAGCGACGTTCCATAGAAATGGGCATGTCAATCGCCACAACTACCATTATTACACCGATGAAAACCCACACGCCATGAGAATGATAAACCACCAGCAAAGATATACTTGGCATACTTGGAGAACACCTTTTGGGTCCTTATTTCATCGAGGGGCACCTGAACGGCAAGAGTTATATGAGGATCCTTCGCGACGACTTGGATGATCTCTTGGAAAATGTCCCTCTAGCTGCTCTACGACAGATAGTTTTCCAGCACGATGGGGCTCCTGCACATAATAGCCGTGTCGTTCGGGAATTTCTCGATGAAACGTTTCCGGACTCCTGGATTGGTCGTGGGGGTCCTGTGAGGTGGCCGCCAAGATCACCAGACCTCACTCCCCTTGACTTCTTCCTTTGGGGCCATATCAAAGACGAGGTTTACAGGACGGTACCAACTACTGTCGAGGATATGAGGGAGAGAATCTGCACGGCTTTCCGCGGTATATCACCAGAAGTCCTTAGGGCAGTGTCTAGAGCCTGTAAGTCGAAGTTGCGGTTATGCCTCCAGCAGGAAGGTCGTCATTTCGAACATTTAGTTTAAGTTGTTAAATTTTCTTTATCTGCATTTTTCATATCATGTTGAATAAATAGGTACATACT
>CAXAKX010000624.1:0-13496 GCA_963969525.1 Ontholestes murinus | reverse complement strand
GGGTTCTCGCGCACACTCTCACGGACAGCAGCGATATTTTCGTTCGATCGGGCGTTTCGTCGACGTGTCAGTGTTGGCTGGTTGTTTACTGAACCAGTCGACTCGAATTTGCCCACCAATCGACGGATAGTCGACTCTACAGGCCGATCATCGCGACCGTAAAATGGGCGAAGTGCGCGGAACGTTGCTCGAACTGATGACCCATTTTCGTAAAACAATTTAATAATTTGCACGTGCTGCTCGACACTCAAACTTGCCATGGTGATTTGGGGTTATATACTGAACAAACGACAGCAACTTTGACAGCTCTACCTCGAACAACATGGCCGCACCCTTCCGGCAAACTTCGCGCGTCCCTATTGGCGGACCCTTTACATGCTAACGTTTCGCACACAACATGTATGCATCCTCAGAGCCTAAAAGGAACAATGCGTGAGAGATCTACAGTGGTTAAAATTTAAAAAGTTAACATTAAAATCAATTAAAAGTTACATTTTAACATAAAATAAAATATTGACATTATTAACCTAAAAACTAAATAAAGATAAGACTTACAAGTAAACAATTATAAGTGTGTATCCTACACTATGGAAGACCACATGGCCGCAGCAAGATTTTTTGAGGTTAAGTTCTTTCCCAATACAATTCCTTATTGTGAAAATTGAAGACGTCATGGAAAACTCAACAAATAGAATTTTGAGTAAAATTAAACCGAAACATTATAAGTATTTGAAATTTAAAATTGAACTAAATTGATAGAATTAACATGATGTAAAAAGATAAGAGAACAATTACTGAAGGTAGAGGTACAATGGTAGAAGATCGACCATTTTGTGTTTGTCTACCTTCAGTAATTGTTCTCTTATCTTTTTACATCATGTTAATTCTATCAATTTAGTTCAATTTTAAATTTCAAATACTTATAATGTTTCGGTTTAATTTTACTCAAAATTCTATTTGTTGAGTTTTCCATGACGTCTTCAATTTTCACAATAAGGAATTGTATTGGGAAAGAACTTAACCTCAAAAAATCTTGCTGCGGCCATGTGGTCTTCCATAGTGTAGGACACACACTTATAATTGTTTACTTGTAAGTCTTATCTTTATTTAGTTTTTAGGTTAATAATGTCAATATTTTATTTTATGTTAAAATGTAACTTTTAATTGATTTTAATGTTAACTTTTTAAATTTTAACCACTGTAGATCTCTCACGTATTGTTCCTTTTAGGCTCTGAGGATGCATACATGTTGTGTGCGAAACGTTAGCATGTACATATAACAATATAGTGGACTAGAGCACAACCAACACCGTGTATTCTTTGCTCCCTACACTCTAACACACTACACTGGACTTTTCTCACCCGTTAATTTCAAAGAGTTTATATATATATATATATATATATATATATATATAAATACAGTCTCAAGATACGTTGATTAATATTATTGGTTACCCTGATTAAGTTTCAAACGGACACAGTCAATTACTTTATTTAAACTATCATTAAAAATATCTACGTCATAACAATAAGTATTTACATAATTGCACATTGAATATATAGGCGACCGTCTGGTACGAGAGGGTATTGCTGGAATATTAAAATTTAACTTAGATAATAATATTTTATCCGATATCTGTATCTTTAAGAGTTTATATATAAATACAATGTGCGCTATAATTCTCCGAACATCCAGACTTTCAAAAGTGAATTCGTTTAGAAGGTATATACGATATTTGCGATAAAATAGTGATTTTAAAAATTTTCTTTGAACCATCTCAATTTTCAATATGCCTGTTTGATAATATTCACAGCCGATGAATATTCAAGCTTGCTTCTAATGAAACGGTAATAAAAAGCAACTACAGGATCTAGACTTGTAAACATTTTAGTATTACGAAGTATAAAACCAAGCAGCTTCTGACAATCTGAAATAATTTTACGATAACGGATAATGGTTACTAAAACTTAATTTTGAGTCAATTAATACACCAAGATCACGATAACTGTCTACACGTTCCAGTGATTCATGCGAAATTTTATAATCAAAATAAATAGAATTCTGTTTTCTACTAAAAGTAACTACTTTACACTTATTAATATTCGCCTCTAGTCCATTTATACGATAATAATCGATCAAAGTGGATAAATCATTTTGAAGGATAAGACAGTCGTCGAAGCTAATGATTGTACGATAAATTTTTATGTCGTCGGCTTACAAGGAGTGTTTAGAACTCAGAACAGGAACATCATTAATGTAAATAAGGAAAAGTAGGGGTCCTATGTTTGATCCTTGAGGAACACCGCTTGTAGATACATTCTTATTAGATTTAGCACCATGACAACAAACAAAGTTCTTTCTGTTAAATAAATATGAGGAAATAAGTTGCAAAAAATTATTATCAAGACCGTAAGATGATAATTTCATTAAAAGTATATTATGAGATATTTTGTCAAAGGCTTTAGTTAAGTCACTGTAAATAACATCGGTTTGATAACGATTGTCAAGATCGTAAGAAATATCATCAACAAAATTAATGAGATTAGTAGTAGTGGATTTTCCTTTTAAGAAGCCGTGTTGCGAGACTGATATATTTGATTTAACATGTTGGTAAATTATGGTATTAGAAAAACAATTTGAGAAAGCCATGCATATTTGGTCTGGTGTTGAGAATACAGCGTCTCCACAGCTCATATTTTCAGGTATACGTGGAATCCCTTTACACTTTTTAATAAATCCCCACACATTCTTAGGGTTCTGTTTAACATTAATTTCAATAGATTTTATGTATCGCATATAATCTGAATTAATATTATGTTTTACGTTACGACGACTTTGTTTCAGTTTTAGTCTATTAAATTGGTTATTATGACTACTGAGTAACTTTCGAAGTCGGTTCTTCTCTTTTATACTGCTTCTAGTAAGAGACGAAAACCAGAAAGGATACTTTACTTTTTTATTAATTTTTTTTGGGACCGTTACTTCAAATATGTCATTTAAAATATTACAAAGATGGGAATTACAAGGACAGGTGTAACCAAAAATTGACGACCAGTCTGCACTTGCAATTAATTCATACAGTACTGGGAAGTTAGCCTTTCTAAAGTTAAAGCAAATACCTTTGTTTACCAGTTCCTTATTCTTTCGGTTAGACAAATTACATGAAAATTCAAGTGCAGGGTGGTGATGATCTTCTGCCACTAAACTATGACTCGAATGTTCAATAGTGCATTTAAACGAATTAGAATGTAGTAGCAAATCTAAAAGCCTATTTGATGAGTTTAAATAATTGTTAGATTGAATAAGGGACATATAAGATAAAACATTATTTACTGATACAGACTTATTGCACTCCACATAGGTATATTGGGAAATGTTAAAATCGCCTACAATAAGGTGGTTATTACCAGGCAAATAATTTTCCAAAAAATTAAACATGGTTTCGTAAATTGAGAATGGTGTTTGGGGAGGAATATAAATAACAGTTAC
Organism: Ontholestes murinus; assembly: GCA_963969525.1. Classification (NCBI taxonomy): domain Eukaryota; kingdom Metazoa; phylum Arthropoda; class Insecta; order Coleoptera; family Staphylinidae; genus Ontholestes; species Ontholestes murinus. The sequence goes on along the minus strand of CAXAKX010000624.1, from coordinate 10,006 downwards.
GACTAATGGTTTTGCATGCACATTAACACGAATAACAACTATATCTATAATATCAGGTAACATTTCGTAAGGCAAAGAGATTGACTTTGCCGCTAAAATCGTTTTAGTAGCCGCAAGTACACCACCACCTCTGTCACGATGTCTGTCACTACGAAATACATTATAGTTCGATGGAAACAGTTCTGAATTATGTAAATTAGAATTTGCCCAGGTTTCAGTAAGTAAAATTATATGTAATCCATCACAGACACGTACATTATTGAAAAACGAAAATGTTTTAGTGTTAAGAACATTCTGGTAGTAGCCGACAATTGATGATGCATTTGGCGTCGAATGTGCTGTTATAGTTGATAAGTTAGCTAGTTTTTTGGAACAATTATTTTCGGTAGGCCATCAAAATATCTTAGGATAATGTTTTCGCCATTAGTTTTACGAGATTTGAATTCTTCAATTATTTTACGTCGCTTTGCGTTCTGCCTGGGTGTGAGACCTTTGCTTATGAATACATCTCTTGGTGATTCGATATTACGAAGATACTTAGAATTACTAAGTATAGTTTTGGCAGTAGTGATATCCTTAAAGATGACCTTAACTAACCTAGGAAGTCCTATTGCTTGTTTGGGTACGATACGGAATGATTTATAGTTGCTTGTTGTTCCACCGGCAACTTCAATAATATTATTTATTGATTTATCATCATCCTCATGAGTAGTTGATTCTGGCAAGTTCCTGATAATAATAATAAATTCACGTTTCTTTTGCATCTCAATTTCATCCAGCATTTCATCAATTATATCGTCCTTATTTATTGTAGTGCAATTCGAACTGATTTTCTGTAATTGATGTATTTGTGATTGCATATCTGAAACCATGCTTCTTAGTGAATTAATATGCTCTACAAAGTTGAAATTTGAGCAAACAGTGCAGGTCCACTTGAAATTCTTTTTTGACCTTAAGTATTTTTATCATTAGATGTAATATTTGCGCACCCGTTACTAAAAACACTGCCACAGATAAAACATTTTATTGAATTAGTAGTGGTGACATCTATGCTACAACACTTGCATTTCATATCTGCAGTGTTCAGCATTGCCAACAATAACAATATAAAGCGAAGGAAAATAATAATAAGTAACGGGGACACACACTTCACACTACTGGGCCTATAGTAGTGACTATTTAAACAACACAATGAGGTCCGCGGCTTAGGTTATTATGGATAGCAACAAAGGTTTGTAGGTTATGTATGGTAGTGAAAATGTAATAGACAAAATAAAAGTGAAAATTCTTTATACAACCATTAACTATTGATGTATCTAAGCTCTTACCATACTATTATCGAGATACGTGATACTAATAATAACACTGCATTAAATAAATTACGATTTTAAAAGGAATTAAACACTATTAAATGTAATATTACTATCACGACACAGTTATAAAAATGTATATAATGAAATTATTTTCATTTGCATCGTGAACATCTAAGGCTGCAGGTTTTCTACAAAATTGTAACAACAAAATGCTCACAATATACAGGGTGGGCCACGAATAACGACCATTAAAAGTTTACGGGGTTCCTGCAACAGGAAAAATCTGAAAAAATTCAACATTGTACGGTTGATTGCGATCTCCTCATAGAAAATATTTTTGACTTTCTATCACTTCCGGTTGTACCGGAAATGGCTACCAACTTTGTTATTTTAAATGGAACATACTGTATATTATTTTATTTTTAAATTCATTGTTCGATTGCCTACCTCTCCATATGGGGTTATGTCAACTTAACTTTTACAGTTTTTGATTTAAAAATTTATTTGTCAAATATTGATCCCAAATAGGCGTTTAGAAAAATGCCTATAACTTCTAATAGGTACAAGATAGACACACGTGCGGCATCTTTTTTTGTACCTAATCGAGTCCTCTACAACGGAAAAAAATTGAAATGTGTCAATTTTGACAGTTGGTATTTCAAAAATATCAATATTTCAGCGCTCACTTAAAAACATCATATTTCAATTTTTTTTAATGGAATGACCAATATTTTATCTTATAGGGTAATTCGCAAGACAATTTGCTACAAAAAAGTATTATACATCACTATATCTAGAGCCAGTAGTTTTTAAGTTATTTCGAAATTTATTTCCTCTCACATTTGAATAATTCCTCTTATATTCACACATGCACTATAGTAGGCTTCTGTCAATATTTATTGAATCGAATTAGAAAAAATTCGTCCGAATATTATTAAAATGATTAGTTATCCCCAGTTACAACTTACAAATAAAACTGAAGCAAGAAGACTGGAATAAAATTATTTTTATATAAGTAATTAAATGAAGGAACTGAAAAAAGTTGTCAGAAAAAAAATTATAACAATTGTTACAGCTAGTATACAAAAGTAGTTCAACTTGCGAATTTAGCACGCGCATGTTCGTTCAGGGAGCATATTCCGCAACTAAACTAGAAGTTATAGATATAGATAATGACAGGAAAATTAAACGGTTTTGACCTTTATAGTTAACTGGAATGGCCCTAATAATGGGACATTTGGAGGCCCCAAAAATGTAAGATGATAAAAATGTTCAAAATGTGAATATGAGAAAATATCAAAAAATCCATAATAATATGTAAAGTTTCCCGATTTTTTATATAAATAAATACATTAATTAGAAATATTACTTTCATTATTGTCAACCTTAGTGTAATATTCTTAAATTCTGATTCTATCAGTCTATGAAATAGTTAAAATTTTAGTTTGTCATGTTTGTTTTCAAATAATTATGTACTACAAATAATATAGTTTTCATATATTAATTGATGAGGCTGTTATTAGTTGAAAATTCATATTCACTTTTTAGACGTTAAAGTTAAAAAACACTTTATAAATTTCAAAAACACTTTATTGCATTAAACTCGCAACAATTGTTTCGCCACACTGTGGCTTCTTCAGGCGAAGAAATGGTATCCTTACAAGTTTGTGTGTGGTTTAAATAGTAATTAAGGAGGTGGGAAGGGGGATGGGGGACTTTTATTTTGAAAATTAAACATGTCGAGTAGTGGCGAGCGAGTTTAATGCAATAAAGTGTTTTTGAAAATTTATAAAGTGTTTTTTACTTTAACGTCTAAAAAGTATATAGTTTTCAATTCGCCAAACTTTTAAATTTAAAAGTATATTCTGAAGTAGTGAAAATGTGAACATTCACTTGACTGATAAATTGACCAATAATATATAGTTTAATTCTATTTCTAGCAGCAAAATCTATTGAATGAATTCAAGTGAAAAATAAAAGGTAACCATATATACATTTACTAAGCTGCAATATTAATTATTTTAAAGTAACTCTATGCATTATAGCTAAATAATAGAATATACACATTTCACACATTTGGACAAACTAATAAGATATAATTCATACTTACTTTGATTAATTTGAAAAATTTTGAATAGTAATATAGGGTGTCCTAGATGAAAGTTTATATTTCTTTAGCTTCCGATACAACAATTAAAGCCCTAGAATGACAGTCAATTGAAATTTTTCCTAACAAATTCTCTCCAGAAGAGGTAACTTAATCTCTATGGATATTCTTCTGTAGGGTTTTTTAAAATCTAAAGTTACATCAATATACCAATTGAGTAAAATGATAGAAAATATCCATCACGGAATGGAAACTACAAGATATATGAAATATTAGTGTTCGAATAAATGAGTACTGTAACTCCGAAGGTTTACATTTAATATTGGAGCTAGTTCTATTAAAGTGACAATTTACATTTTAATAATATGTATATTCGTATTTAATTTTTTTTAAGAATTGATTTATAAAACGATATTTTAGATTACTAACGTTTTCATAATGACTCTAAAAATTCATATGTCAATTTTAATTGATTCATAATCATAAAAATATATAAACTTATACGATATATGCCAATTTTAAAAAATCCCATATTTGCTATAAGTATCGTATATTATAGTTTTTTTAAATATTTATATGCACTTACAATAAAAAATAACTAAACTATAAAATATATAATAATAACAGACTTACAATTGATGTGTAGAAAATACAGATGAAACAGACCGCTGGTGTAATTAAATGGACGTTAACGCCGGTGACTGCACTTGAAAGAAAAAAGTAAATTACTGCACTTTTATTGGGCGCCGATTAACGTTGGCTTGAATGGATTTCTACAAACTTGTTTTACCTTGATTGAAAGCTAGGGCGGGCACGTAGATCACCACTGGTAGCCAGACCAACTGTAAAAACATAGATACAGACGACATTGCAATTAATTGGAGCGTCGCGACGCTCTCAATCACGTACGGGGAGCGAGAGTTGAAACGGATTACAGTTTCTTATCAGTTCTCTTGCAGATATTTCTTTGTAAGCCACTTATATAAACGTACTTGCTAGGTTAAATCCAAATTAATTGAAATGTAAATGTCTCATTTTATAGCACATTTAATCGTGTGTAAAATTGAGTTATCACCGCTGGCGTTCAATTAAAATATATGACTTAAATGAAGTTATATATATATTAAAAGCTATAATAAAGCGACAATTTAATATAGTTATTAAGTTAAAATTTTAAAAATATTTTTATTCTTAAAATATAATCCTCATATAATATTTTTAATTATTCCTTATTAATTATACAAGGTGAGTTTTTTTCGATGTTCTCTATGGGGATCTCGGAAACTATAAGAGATAGAGAAACGGTTAAATGGGGAAAGAAGTGTAGATTTACGAGACGAATGAAATTCCACTTTCAAAGTTTTCAAAAAAGTCAAGGGTAACTAGATATTTTGAGTGTCATTTTTTTCAAATCAATATATCTCGATTATTATAACAGATAGAAAAAAACTGTAAATAACAAAGTTTCAGATAATTTTATGTAGATTAATAAAAAAATTTCCGAGATATGATGCAAACTTACATTTTTTTAATTGGAAACCATAGAAACTGGCGGATATAAGGATATGACTGGCGAGTCGCAATTATTATAGAAGCCTCCAGAGTAGCTTTATTATTATTTATTCCAGAGTATTTATTTATTATTGCCTGCAAAGTCGACCCCAAGTTACGAAAGAGTATAAAATGACTTTAAAAAGTGGCAAAAAAATAAATGTGTGACAGAAGATGCTCTATTAGCCTACATAAATCAGATATCCTTCTTAAAATGTAGTCCTAATTCACTAAGGTCCAAATGATCAATGATGAAAAGCTGTTTACAAATTAAGGAAAATGTTCAAGTTCACAGGTATGTTTTAAATTCAAATATTTAAAAATGCTTATTTGACATTTGTAGGTTCAAAAGGTAATTGCATTCCTCAAAAGAAAAAAATGAATGCTATACTCCGAAAATGCCCTTATATTAAGTAAGGAGGACGTTGGAAGCGCCCGATGACTCCTAGTTGCTTGCGAAAGTTGTAACAGAAAAAATGTTTTTCGTGGCCGTCTTTGTTTAAAAAATGTAAATTATGTATAATAATTATTATTTAGTGTCTTTTAACAATCAATTTTTAACTTTATTATAATTCATAGATATTCATATTTGGAACAAACAGATATCTTGCTTGTATTAAGATTTTGCAAAGAAAGTTGTTTGAAAAATGTTAGATGTTGTTTTTATTTATTTTATTAATTGATATTATTTAATTTTTATTCAATAGAGTAAGTTTATTTACTTATTAATGAGTGCATAATGAGTATACTATATTCATATTTTATTTTTTGTGCAAAAACCTTATAAGATATCAAAAACTAGTAAGAGTCAAAAAAGTTTTTAAATCTAATGCCCTTTCAAGTAAATCTTTTTTGGATTTTATTGGATGCACCAATAAAAAAATATTTTTGTTTTTAAGTGGTGGTACTACTGTTTTTTATACTTCCTGTCAATCACTAATGCCAACAATAACTGAAATGATGTATAATATTATGGTACTTATTAATAATAAGTTTCATTCAAATCAAATAAAGCGTTCAATTGTTATAAACAAAACAAATAAAAAATTTTGAAACTTTGAAGCCAAATTCCGGCTTAACCGTAAATTTTTGGATATAGATAAGTTGCGTTAAATCGTCATATTTTGACCCCAGGAATCTATGGTCTAGCCATTTCCCCGCATTAACGGGACACCCTGTATATAGTAAAATAAATAACACGCGTAGTCACGGTAATGCTTTTATAATTTGCTACAAATTATTCAGGATTATAAGTAATTGAAATTGAAATGTATGTATAATTATTTACAAGAGATTAACAAATAAAATATTTAACAATACACGCAGGTTAACGGATTTTAACGGTTTATCCTTCTGTCCGCCAGTAAAATCAGTTTTAACTTTATTGTTAAATACTATTACAAGTTAGTAACGTCATAGTAACGTGAAAATAGAAACTTTCTTAATGAATACAGTGTTTTGACAAATTGACGTTAAAAAATGAGAGACAAATAAATGTATTTTAAAACTGTACGTTGAAAAACCCACAATCTTACATTCACACAATATTGGTCCACCCTGTATTCTACAGATCTAGTTATTCAGGTCTCTACAATTTTTTAAAGTGGAAAAACCTTGTCTTCTACTGTGACGGGCAAAATCTGATTTTACCAGCAAAGAACAAATTTATTATCAGCATGGAATCTTGTTACTCTCAGAAAGATGGCAAAAGTTATTGGTTCAAAATGAACAATTAATAATTTGATAAAATATAAAACTTTTATTTTCGAAAAAAAAACGAACTTTTCTAACAACCTAATACATTCCAAATGGTACAAATAGCAATATAATACGAAGAATTGTATACAATTATAACATTTGTATATTTGGTGTAAATATACCACTCTATTGAACTACGAGTTAAGATTAAATTGTTGAAATTAATATTTCTCTACCAATTTATGTAACTTTATCTCTAATTCGTTTTTAGACGAGCAAATTTGTACTATCAATAATGACATTGTATATTTTCAAGGCTATTGCATTTATAATTCACTTCCCTCTATTAAGGCTTAGGGTGTGTATATATATTTCAAACAATGTATGTTTCAATGCAACCCTCAGAAAATTGGTTTTCTTTCGAATTAATGAGACTTTGAAATATGTCAATAACAAAATCGATCTATCTTTTAATCTCATCAACGTAGCGCAGTTGGAAACAGGGAAACGAGTTTTACTGTATTTAGCTCTTGGGTTAAACCGCCAAACATATATTATCATAAATGGGGTTAATAGATGGCACCTTCATGGTAATATCTGCAACAAAATATTTTTTTGAATACTCACCAGTCCAATTGTAAAAAGAATTGAACCGAACAAACGTATCCTCTTATCAAATCTCCTTTCAAGGTACTGCAAAAAAATATTAAAAATTAATAATTATTATTATTGTTGATATTGAATATATTTTAGTAAAATAAAATAATTGATTGAAGTTAGAGACTTAATCACGAAGTAAGTGCTACTATTTATATTTCAATTAAATACAAGTATATTAGATATTTAAATAAAATAATGTTTTATTTGAAATCTTAAGGGTTTTTAAGTATTCTGGGGTTTCAAATGTTATAAAAGTATAATAAATGGCTACTAATTTGTTTATTGTAACAATTTTGGAAAGAAATGACCACCGGCGTAGCATTCGGTTGCGGCAGAACTAGCGCTAGCGAGAGTGCAGCAACGTTAGTTCGGGTCAACAGGGATGGGCGACCAGTACCAAGCACCATTGAGATACAATTAATGGTGCTTTAGAGTGAAGGGGACAATCCTTTAAAGTAACAAGATTATTTACACACACAATTAAAGGAGATGAGAAAAGAGATGAAGGAGAAATTCGAACAAAATAAGGAGAGAAGAGAAGATAGGTAGAATCAGTCAACAAGGAGCTTGTTCGAATCAAGACAGAAATAAGAAGAAGGGAGTAGGGGTGGGAATTGGAAAAGAGAGATATGCGCAGCAAGATAATACAGTTAGAAGAAAAAGAAGAGACGCAACAATATTGTGCTTAGAAATGTGGTAATTAAAGGAGAGAATTTATCTAAAGCTGTCAAAGAAGTAATAAAAGAGAAGCTAGAGATAGATGTCGAGTTACGGATGTATATATTGATAATGATTCGACGGTAAAAGAAAGGAATATGCAGACGGAACTAAGAAAAGTGGCCAGAGAAGAGAGAGGAAAGTTAGTGGAAGTCGGATATGGTAAATTAGTTATTAATAACAAGTGTCTATTATGGAATGAGGTGAAAGAACAATATAAGGAATTAATTGCAAAAAAGTAAGAAGAAAAAAGTTTGGGGAAGACGGGGGGTCTTTAAAACTGGGGTTCTGGAACGTGGCGGCGATAAAATCAAAATGCAGGGGGGAGAAGTGGCAAAAGGATATTGAAGACTGAGTAACAGGAAAAGATATAGTAGGAGTAGTGGAAACATGGCTGGTAGACGAGGAGTGGGAGGGAGTGAGGGAAAAGCTACCAGCGGGGTTTAAATGGGAAATAAGAGGGGCAAATAAGGAGCCAATTAGAGGAAGAGCAAAGGGGGGGATTATCTTGGGAACAAGATAGGGGCTGCAGGATGGAGACATGGAATGTAGGAAGGAGGTAGAAGGGGTGGTATGGATAAAATGCAAGCAGGAAAAAAACACATCTAAAAATTGGAACAGTGTACTTAAATAACAACTGGGGAGAAGTGAGAAAAGAAATAGAGGATGAGGTGAGCAGGGGAAATAGATGTATAGTGGGTGGGGATTTTAATGCAAGGATCGGAGAGAGATGTGGGGGAGTAAATAACCAAGGTGAATTATCGGAGAAGATCACAAGACAGGCTGGTTAATAATGAACGAAAAATCTTTGGAGACTGGATTTTGGAGGAAGGGTGGGAGGTATTAAATGGATGCACGGATGGGGATTGGGAAGGGAAAAAGACGTACCTGGAACAACAAGGATCATCAGTTATTGATTATGTATTAGTAAAGGGAATAGAAAGAGAAAAAATCAGAAAAATTGAGGTAGAGGAGGTACTGGGGTCGGACCATTGGCCGTTAGGTGCAGATATATGGATGGAGGGGTATGAAAGAAATGCGCAGAAACAAGACGGCTGGAAGATAGCAGATGGAAGAGCATTGGAGATTATGAGACTCCAACTGGAAAAGATTGAATGGGGAGATATTAAGACCATGGAAAAGATGGAAGGAGCCATAGCCAATTGTGGGTACAGAGTGAGAAGGAAATGTGGAGGACAGCACCCATGGTTCGATGAAGAGTGTGCTGAGGTTAAAAGAGAACTAAGAAGAGCGGTCAAAGACTGGAGAATGGGATGGGGTGAAGAAAAATTGGTGACACAGAAAAGGACGAAGTATAGAAATATCTGTGAAGAGAAGAAGTTACAATCAATTAAACAAGTAGAAATTGAGATGTGGAGGTGTCGAAATGCCAAAGAACTATGGATGATATTAAAGAGAGGAGCGAAACAAGAAAGTAAGAGATCTCATTAGCAGAGTGGATAGAACACTGTGAGACGATGTGTGGGAAGCCGGCAGGGGTTGGGGAGTATCAATATATGGATGAAGTGGAGTTGTTTACGGAGGGAGAAGAGGAAAGGGGCCTTTGAGGAAATCATAAAAGGCAGGGCACCAAGACTGGATGGGCTGAAGGCCGAAATGTGGAAGATAGTGGGAGAAGAAGGAAGAAGACGCTTCGGGGCCTTGTGTGGCGAGTGGTAATGTGCCCGATACACAAAAGTAAGAGCAAAAAGGAGATTGGAAAATATATGTGCATTTTGCATAAAATGGATTTCCAAGTGTGGTCGACGACACGACCTCCATCGCAGCATTAGAGCATTTCACGAAGAGGATTATCCGCGAGGCAATTGAAATAGAAAAACACACCGATAATCTCAATAAACGCGACGACGCCCAACGACTACCCCCAACTTGGAAATCCATTTTATGCAAAATGCACGTCTCTTCACCCGCCTCCACAGATTTCAATCCCCACAGGTAC
>CAXAKX010000623.1:0-62325 GCA_963969525.1 Ontholestes murinus | reverse complement strand
ATTTTAACAAACAGTGACTACAATACCCTATTCGTTTTACACAATTTAATTAGTCACGCAAATTGATTTTTTAAATATTTTGATGTGGGATGAAGCTTATTTTCATTTAAATGGTTATGTGGACAAACAAAACATACTAGCATCAGTTGCACCTATCTAAATGCACTGTTGTGGCCAATAGAGTTATTGGCCCATATTTCTTAGAGAATGATGATTGAACGCCGGAAATGATTTCCGGAGCTTCTTACAGAACAATGATTAAAAACTTTTTGGGGCCAATGGCGGAGCAGAATCCTAATTTAAGGATTCAACAAGATGGAGCAACTGCGCACACTGCTAGACAAACTATGAACCTGTTGCATGAAATTTTTGCCGACAGATTTAAAAAATTCAGATTTTCTTTTGGTCGCCTAGCCAAATTTAAGCGCCCCCCCCTTTTTTATGGGGATATTTAAAAGACAAAGTGTTTGTCAATAAACCAGAGACTATTAGACGACTGAAGCAGAATATTCGGGATGAAATACTGAGCCTTCAACCAGAAACATTACATGGTGTAATGAAAAACGCGTTAAAAAAAGCAAATTGAGAAAAATGGTGGACATTTGTCTGATGTCATATTTCATACATAATTTCCTAAAATACTTGTATATTTAATGTATAAAAGAATCAAAATAAATGATTATTACAAGAGTTATCCGTGCTTAACATTAGTCGGTCTTATTTGACCCAAATAAGTGGTACGTGGGTAGCGATGTTGTGGGATTTTCTTTGGGAGCAATTACGTATGACCAAAGTCCCTTCATTGCTAGGGGGATGTATATCCCATCCCGTTTTGGAGTAAACTTTTCTTTGAATATCTTTGTCTATTTGTGTGTGATATCATCCAGACCAACTCTTCTGGAATGAATATTTCAGCCTCAGTCCTCTTTTGTCGTCTTTCAATTTTTATTTAGCACAGATGTGATGCCCGGTACGTGAATGTCCGACTTCCCGTAAGTCGTCAAACGGTCGGCCTTTTCTAGAAACATTAGGCATGCCGAGAAAATCATGTTCATGACAAACTGTATTGCAGGGATCATGGTAGGCCAACTGGTATATTTTGTTCCTTCTTGTATAGCTAGTTGGGACTACATATCGTTGTTACGTAGTTTCACAGGATTTGCTGTTAGGTGGTACATAGGTGTAAATTAATGGTCAATCTCCAGCTAATGGATGATCTGCTGAATTGGCTCTGCTGAATTGGGTTACTGTTTATTATCCTCGGCGAGACCCATTAGCCTAGGAAGATTTCTTCAATCAGTTTTCTTTGGCAGGCTTCAGTCGATGGAAATAACTCCATCTATCTGGAATTATCGAATTATCTAATCATCATAATCGTCCGGAGGAGACCCTGTGTTTTTTGTTCGCGATTTTGTTCTATTATTCTTGTCAATTATTCACGTACTTAACGACATCGTATCGAATTCCCGACTTGATCAGGGTTTTTCTGTGACTCTAGTAAGGTAAACTAAGTAAGATAAAGTAAGCCACATTTACTAGAGTGATAATGATAACACAGGTCTACATTTTTTTTCATGAAAAAGTGTTTCAAGTTTAAAAAGTGTCCTATAGTAAGTGGTGTATGCTGATCACGAATATGTGCTAAGTTTTTTTCCAGCATGTCAGGTTTTCAGGAAAAGTGTATTTGAAATTTTTCATAGAAACTGCCAAAAATATTGAGAAAATGTTTAACGAAAGTGTATATTTAATAGAAAATTACACTGCAAAATTGAGTTGTTCACTAAAAAAAACAATGCAATATAATCTACGTTACACAATCGTTGTTTTTTTTTCTAATAAAATAGTTCCCATTTTCCTCAAAACTGCGTTTTGTAGTTTTCTTTTTGTGGATTTTTGTGAGCGAGTTCCTCTTCAAGGTCCAGCAGTAATTACCATCATTCTAATATCCCATCTTCCTTGGTAACGTCTCTCGATCTCCTTCATGTCTTGATGGAACCTCTCTCCTTGTTCCTCCAAGATTTCGGAAAAGAGTCAACTTGGGAATTCAGAAAATGAAGTTTGACGCTCATATTGCATCCCAGTTTTTTTTCTAATTTTCGACCATGTTGGCTACAATTTCTTTGTAGTTTGGAGACTTTTTGTTTTCAAGGAAACCGTCTATGACTTCTATGAAAGAACTCCATACTTCAGATTCATCCTGGGCCATTGTATTCTGGAACAATCTATCCGATTTTAAGGGTCTACAAAAATTTCTTCTTTAAGTTTAGCTTAAGAAAGTGTAGAGAATTTATCGCACAGGTAGTTAAAGCAGTCACCTTGTTTATTTAAAGCTTTGACAAACTGCTTCATCAATCCTAACTTTATGTGAAGGGGAGGCAAAAGAACTAATTTTGGGTCAACTAAGGCATCACGCAGCACCTTTTTTGTCCCGCTATAAGTTTTTCTCAGAGTGGCCATTCTTTATTAACGCAATGTAAATTTCGCCTTCGACTGTTCCACTCGCATAAAAAAACATGGATACTTTGTGAATCCAGACTGCTGACCCAAAAGCATGGATATCATTTTAAGGTCTCCACAGAGTTGCCAACAATATTCGCAATACTTTATCGTATTTAGCAACGGCTCAAGATTTTCATACATTTCTTTGAGATGCACTATGTAATCTAGAATTTCTATTTCTAGTTCAGGAGTTGGGACTGTTCTTATGTTGCCGTTGTTGCTAAAATTAGGTTTAAACGTACCATTTTCCCTTAAACGGCTTTCAATTCTTGAAAATGTTTTTCGGTTGGGAGCCCTGTGGTTCGGAAATTTCTCCCAATATAAAATTATAGACTGGAAAATTGATATAGAGAAGGAAAGTTTTAGCGACCATCGTAACATTCTCTTTCAAAATTACTGATATAGTTATAAATTCAGATATGTCTTACGGAATTAAATGGGCTCTTGGTAGTATTAACGTAGATCGTATATTATTGATGATGCATAATGAGAATGGGATAACAAATAATGCTGATGAAACGGGTAAAAAATTTTCTTTGAAACTACTTAATACATGTAACGCTGCAATACCAACAATAAATAGTAGAGAGAAACCAGTATTAGTGATGCGATATAATTATAGAAGGCAGGCGTTTGTCAAATAACGCCAGACGTAAACTATCAACAGTCAGGAGAGCTTGTAGAAATTCTAAGGAAGTTTGGGAAGTTTATACCAAAGCCAAAGATAACCTCAGGAAAACAATTTTTATGAGCAAAGGCCAAAAATGGAAAGAATTATGCCAAGAAGTAAAAGAGGACAAGTTGGACAACGCTACAAACGCGGGTTCTTTGGTACCAGAAGGAATTCTCAAAATTATCAATACATTTTTCCAAATATAAATTTCGAAAAAAGTCGAGTAAATTGTCAGGAGGGTCCTAATGAAAATGAATTGTTCACAGAAGATGCATTCCTAATGAAGCACTTAAATTAATAATTAAAAATAATCATTAAGAATCCACAGCAGTTTTATACCAATGTCTAATTGAAATAATGTTTCCAAAATTATATAAAAAAGCCAGAATATTTCTTTTGCACAAACTAGGTAAATCAATGGATGAACCAGGTTCTTACAGACCTATTTGTCTTTTAGATGACGAGGGTAAAATTTTAGAAAGGTTTTATTCTGAAGAGCAAAAATTGTATTAGATGAATCAGTAGCTCTATCTCCACACCTATACGGTTTCAGAAGTGGCAGATCGACAATCGACGCAATCTTGGAAGTTCATAAGATAATGAAAAGGGCAAATAGCAGTCCTTTAAGACAGAGCAAACATTGTCTGGCTTTGTGTTTGGACATTAAACATGCTTTTAATTCCCTTCCTTGGCAGTTGCGATTAAAACTTTACTCAAGAGAGGAATGCCATCATACATAATGAGGATGTTAAAAAGCTTCGTAAGCGAGAGAGAATTAGTGTGTTATTAGTTAGTAAAGGCAGTCATGAAACTACAAAAAATGTTAGGTGAGGTTTTGCAAGGATTTGTTCTAGGACCATTTGTTTGGAATATTGCCTACAACGGCGTTTTTAGATTAAACTTACCAAACGGGGTAGATATAATAGGTTTCGCAGGCGACATTCTTATAATAATAAGTCTGAGGGACATAACAGAGGTTAGGAACGTGGCACGGGAGAGTCTAACGTTGGTTGCAGAAAAAACGAATGCAGTTTGGTTGGGTTTTAGGAGGGCGGGCAGAATTAAAGGTGAAAATATAAATCTATTAGGCACAGAAATCGAAATTAAAAGAACAATGAAATATCTGGGTATTACTTTGGAAACCAATCCATGCTGCAGTTTGCAAGTTATTGAAGCCGCTAAAGAAGCAGCAAAAACCAGCAAATCTATAGCTAGTCTTTTATCTAACATCGGAGGTCCCTCTGAAGGCAAGGGCAGACTATTGACGAGCGTGGCAACATCTAAATTACTATATGCAGCTCCCTCCTAGACAGACTGCCTCAATTCGAATAAGAACGTTCTATAATTAGGAAAAGCGATAAGAGCACATAGAACAGTTTCAATTATAGCTGCTGAAGTTCTGGCATCAATGGATCCGCCTGACTTAAAATTAAAATCAAGAAGTAAATAACACAACCTGATTGTTGGCGGAGAAGTAAAATTAAAGGCGAGGAAAACATGTAAAAGCGAGATGTTAATTGCATTCCAAAGTAGATGGCATGTGGCATGGAAAACGCGTTTAATCTCTAATATAGAGATTTGGATCAACATGAAACATGGTGAACTAGATTATTATCTCACTCAACTACGATTGCTTCTTGAAGTACTTGAAAAGGATAGGGAAATCAAGTAATAATTTATGTGTGTGGTGTAGTGAGGAAGTAAAACACCTTTTTTAAGTGTAGGAATTGGAACCTGATTCGGGAAGAACTAGAAGATGAAATAGAAAAAGGCTGATTTAATTTAAAATAAAAAAGGTGTATAATTGCTAATTAAATACATTCTGTAGTATTTTTAAATTTTCTGATTCTTTATACGTGTTGTTATATCTCTAAATTCAATTTGAGATGTAATTACGGCTTGAAATTTATCTACACTCTAACGTACCTATGTAAAAATGGCAAGAAAATTTATGCGAATTAATTAAGTAAAATTGTACGGAAAATTGAGTAATTTACAACATCGGCATTATTTAATTAGCGCCGGCATGAGTCAATGAATCAGCGTTAGTAACGGTGAAACGGATGAGGGAACCACAAGTTTCCATCGTTCGGGCGCGGCTAAATCAAAAGCAACGACTCCTAGTGCGGTAATAAGCGCTCTCGCGAACGCCGCACTATTTTAACCCGGCGCCTCCACTTAATCCGCCCCATTAACCCTTCCCGAGGAGGCCTTAACGTCCTCATTCTCTCAACACTCTTTTTCCCCGGCTCGGAAGCCTCTAAGACAGGTGCGCTAATTAAACCTGCACCAACATTCTATAAATTTTCCCCTCGATGCACGTCTCCCTCGCCACCCCCTGCACCCCGTGCCGCCGCTTCGCATGAAAATGGGCCCCAAACGTGCACTCGGATGGATTTTATTGCCTCCCGATTTTCCGATACAGCTGTATCGAGGATATATGTGGATTGATACCATCCTCACATTTTCATGCAGAAAAAAACACGATTTACTACTTTTATTTAGCTAAGGGCGTAATAAAAAAATTTAAACAAAGATTAACGGTTATGTTCAGTATGAGCTCAAAATTATATACATATATACGGGCGATAATAGGAAAGTAGTACCCATTTGTACCGTGCGGAGCTCTGGTGATTAAAGTGGACATGTCAATTGTTTTTCGCAAGAGTTTAAAAACCCAATTCATTTAACTTATGTGTAAAAGTACATAGCTTTCTTAAATTTCTAGTTTAAATAGATTGCTATACTATTTGCAAGGTATTACACGCAGTATTTAAACTAAATGTTCAATAAAATTTTGAACCTTATAATTTATGAATTTTCTCACGTATCTCTTGGTGAAACATTATGAAATAATAGATTATCAATTTTTTACCTATTATTTCACAAGAGATAAGTGAGAAAATTATTTAACAAGTATTATAAACAAATGAAAATATAATAAACATAAATGATTTAATAATTTTACACTTACAATATCTATTGGTTTCAATTAATAAAAAATATATATTTACAGAAACTAACTATTTATGAAACAGAAGAAATACCACGAAAAATATTTTTTTAAAAATATAATGTAAAAATAAACAAAATAAAAAATAACTCACCTAAAATATTAGATAACAAAATGTTGAAATCCGTCCGGATGGATTACGAAGTGTCCACAGGTCTAAAAAAAGAGCACCTACATAATCCCCCCTCCCACATACAAAAATATACATCCCACCTGCCGTGTAAACAAAATAATATATGCCCGCGGTCTTACTTTATCATCATCGCCTTCGGGGAATATAAATACCCTTATTTTTCAACGCGGGTAGGATAGGATTCCACAATCATCCCTCAAGCTCACATTCGCACAGTCGTTCAACAGGGGACGATTTCATTCTCACCCGTCTACATCGACGAACGCCATGTTCAGGTGTCCCGTGTCCCGCTTGAACCATGCCAGTCTCTCTATTTTCTTAAATGTTTCCCCGCTGGGGACCGGCATTCCTCTGGGGATGTGTACTGCCACGTCGGCATTGGATTTTCCTCCATTCCTGTGCGGAAGAGAAAAAAAAAACGATTTTTAGGCGAGTTTGATTCTTGTAAATACGCTAGCGTGACAATAATATTTAGAAATTTTTAATTTGTAAATGAGACAAAATAACTATAAAAATAGAAACATATATTATTATATATAAAAAAATATTATATACAGCGTGGGTTTTTTTCGATGTTTTCTATGGGGATCTCAGAAACTATAAGAGATAGAGAAACGGGTAAATGGGGAAATAAGTCTAGATTTACGAGACGAATAAAATTCCACTTTCAAAGTTTTCAAACTTTGTCCTTTACAGTTTTTTTCTATCTGTTATAATAAGCGAGATATATTGATTTAAAAAAATTGACACTTTTTCCTTTTTTTAAAATATCTAGTTACCCTTGACTTTTTTGAAATCTTTTAAAGTGGAAATTTATTCGTCTCGTAAATCTACACTTCTTTCCCCATTTAACCGTTTCTCTATAAGTTATTGTGTCCCATTTACAAATCATTCAAGAAGTACCGTTACTATGTGGTATTTCATTTTCAAATGTAGGAGGAAATAAAACAGGATTTTACATATTTTTTAATTTATTTCACCATCAGAAATTTTTAATATTATGGCGAAGTAAATTTATTTATTAATAATGTTTCCAATAAAAAAAACTAAATATATTATAATCTAAGGATGCAATTAATTTTAATTACCTTTTATAGAGTTTACAATTGGTTTTCACTCATTTTTTTTTGTAAAATCTTAACTGTTTTACTAAATTATTTAAATGTTCTTTAAATCAATTTCAATTGGTTTAAATGCAGTTTACTATACGCAATATTTAATTTAATTTTTAGAATGTCTTTAAAGAAATTTCCCTGAAAAATGTTTAATTGTTTTTTTTGCAGTTATTTTTACTGTTGTTTTTAAATACATTTTTTAGTCTTTAAGAGATTTTCGAATAGAATTGAAATTGTTTCGCTTGTACTTAAAGTTTTCAAATATTTTTCTTAGGAAAATACAAATTTTCTTTAAGTTTGAAGGCGTTTACTTCGTAGTAGATTTTTAATTATTAAAATTAAGAAAATAATTCCCTTTTATATAATACTACTACTGAAGTGACGAGTTTTTTTATTTGACAGAAATATATACCACAGGGGTGGATTCCTAGATTAAATACTTGTTTAGTATTCATTTTAGAAATATATACTATTTTAAAGCAAGGTTTCAATTGTTCCCTTTTCTATAGAAATAAATGAATTTTCAATGGATTGTTTTAAGCAAGTATTAAAATGTTTTTCCTGAAAATTTTTAATTGCTTTAAAATAATTTTTAATTATAATTTATTAAAATTTCAGCTACTTGTTGTTTACAATGTTTAATTAATTCTTCTTTCATTACAAATTTTCAACTGATTTTGATTAATAATTCGGCTGTTTTACTTTTAATTCTTTCTTCTAATTTTACCTCTAAATTATTTTTAAGTTACGACTGGCTTTAGGTGTCCTTTTAAGTTATCAACTATTTCTTAATAAATTTTAAATTCCATTTTTATTTTTGGTTATAAATTTTTTGCAGTTTAGAATCTTTTGCATAAAAATTTAAATTGCTATTCTTAAAAAATTAATGTTTGTTTCTGAAGAAATCTTAATTATTTATTCTTCTTCTAAAAATTTAAATGTTTCTAATAGATTTTCAATAGATTTTATAACAGAAAGTGTATTTTCTGTCAATTTTATAATATTAATAGAAAATGTTAATTATTTGTTCTAATTTTACTACTAACCATTTTTAAGTTAAAATTGGCTTCGAATGTTTTTAAAAGTTTAAAATTTTTTAAACTTTTAAAAACATTTAACAACTTTTAAGCTGTTTTCTTTTTTTTAATTTAAATTTCTTGTCTCTTAGTACACATTAATTATTTTATCGAAATATTTCATGAGTTTCTAACAGATTTTCAATTGTTTTTAATTAAAATTTCAACTTTCTAAATGATTTAAATTAATAAGCAATGTAAAGTTTAAATTTTGCTTAATAAATTCTGAATTTTTTTCAGCTACTTTCAAACAAATTACTTTTTTCAATTTTAAAATTTTAAATATTAACCGTATTTTCTAGTAAAATTATTTTTAATTGTTACTCTTTTGACATTTTTTCTATTACCATATCTAAATTAGTTGCTTTGTTGAGAAATTTTTCACTTAATTTTTTAAGATATGTCATTTTTTGATTCCAACAATTTACAAGTAATTTTTAAATAGTCTTTTAAAGTTTTTAACTGATTTTTTCAACTTTAATTTTAATTTTTAATAATGCTTTGCAATAATTGTGTTTTTTTTTGTAAAATTCAAAGAAATATTTAATTTCTATACCAATTTCAATCTGTGTTTTTAAGATTTCAAATGTTTTTAGAAAGCTTCAATTAGTATTTTTTTTAATTCGCATTTTTAACTGTTGTATTCTTTGAGAAATTTTCACTGTATTTTTTTTTAAGAAAATACATTTTTTTCTGATTCCAACAATTTTCAAGTATATTTTAAATTATTTTTTAAAGTTCTGATCTGACTATTTCAACTTTAATTGTTATTTTTAATACTTTTTTGTAATAAATTTTTAATTGTTTTTATTTTTTTGTAAAATTCAAAGAAATTTTTAATTTCAATACCAATTTCAATCTGTGTTTTTAAGATTTAAATTTTTTTATTTTTTAGAACGTTCAATAGTGTTTTTTTAATTCGCATTTTTCACAAAATATTTAACTGTTGTGTTCTTTGAGAAATTTTTTACTGTATTTTTTGTTTAAAATGACATTTTTTTCAGTTTCCAACATTTTTCAAGAAAATTTTAAATAATCTTTTAAAGTTCTGAACTCATTTTCTCAACTTTAAGTTATTTAAGCCAATTTCAATCTGTATTTTTAAAATTTCAAATGTTTTTAAGAAGCTTAAATATTGTGTTTTTTTAATTCGCATTTTTCACAAAATTTTTAACTGTTGTGTTCTTTGAGAAATTTTTGATTGCATTTTTTAAAGAAATGGCAGTATTTTCTGACTCCAACAGTTTTTACGTAAATTTTAAATTATCTTTTAAAGTTTCGAATTGATTTTTTCAACTTCAATTGTTATTTTTAATACTGCTTTGAAATAAATTTTTAATTCTGTTTTTTTTTTGTAAAATTGAAAGAAATATTCAACTTTTAAGCCAATTTCAATCATTGTTTTTAAGATTTCAAATTTTTTAAGGAAGCTTCAAAGGTGTTTTTTTAATTCGCATTTTTCACAAGATTTTTAACTGTTGTGTTCTTTGAAAAATAAGAAATAAGAAATGACATTTTTTTCAATTTCAATTGTTATTTTTAGTACTGCTTTGTAATAAATTTTTAATTGTGTTTTTTTCCGTAAAATTCTAAGAAGCCAATTTCAAACTGTTGGTATATACAACATCTTTATTAACAGACAAACGTACAACAAAAATATATATAATACATGTATGGTAGATGATGTTAGTGGATTAGTCCGTGAGTCCGTTAAATGGCTATCGACCAGCGGTCTTTCAGCCCGGATTTGTCAGTCTTTATATGTCTCGTCAGTCTGTCTCTGATAGTGGTGATGATGATGGATGATGTGATTCGATGAATTTGAATGTTGTGAATTAAGGGGTTTTATATTTAGGGATTAGGTCAGGATTTCTGCGCAAGCAGTAAAGGGAAAGGATGTGTTGGTTGAAGGAGTTTTTGGAAAATTTTTCGCTAAGGTATAGAAGGCATTCATTGATGGGAATAACAGAGGTAGTGTCATATAGGAGTTGGTTAGAAGGATTATGTAAAGGATTGCTAGGATGGCGGATTTTGGTTAAAGCTCTTAGGGAGGATCGCTCGCTAACTTGGATATTATGGATAGTGGGATTGCAGGAGTTTAGGAAAAGAACATTACTATAGTCAAGTAAAGGGCGGCAAATCATTTTGTAAATTTTAACGGCTGTTTTTGTAGGTTAGATTCCTAAATAATTTGGCCCTTGTAATGATTTTAGCCTTATTTGAAGCTGTGTGACTTTTAAAGTTTACTTTTTGATCTATGGTAATGCCTAGGTATTTATGGACGTAGAAAGGGAAACAATTGTGTGGGAGATATGGATATTATGTGCAGGTTTGTTGTTGCGGTGATAGGGAATTAAAAGCTGGGATTTGTGGGGATTGATTTTAATTCGCCATTTTGCAAACCAGTGCTCCAGGGTGTCAATAAGCTGCTGAAGGGATTGTAGAGCTTTATGTACGGAGGGTGCATGGGAAATGAAGGCTGTGTCATCTGCAAATTGGATTAGTTATTTTGAGGGATTAAAGTGAAGGGGGTCAGGGTTGTAGATGTCGAAGCAGAAGATGTTGTAAAGTAGTGGAGATAGAGGGGATCCTTGAGGTAGACCTTGAACAGGTGTAAAAGGAGGGGAGTAGGAGTTGTTGATTTTGACTTTGAGGGATCTGTTTGAAAGGAATTGCCTAATGATAAAAATAATGTGGGAAGGAATTTTGAGGAGGTAACATTTATACAACAGACCTTGATGCCAGACAGAATCGAAGGCTTTTTGCACATTCAGTAGTAGGATGGCTGATGATTTTCCTTCAAGGTGTGTTGTTTGAATGTTTGAGGTAAGGATGGTAAGAGGGAGGGTAGTGGAACGTTTTGGAAGGAAGCCAAATTGGTAATTCGGGATGCGGTCTTGGACGTGGGATAGTATTTTGTTTTTAAGGAGTGATTCATAGAGTTTACCTAGGACAAAAAGTAACGTAATGGGACGGTAGCTGGATATTAGGGATGAAGGATGGTCACGTTTTGGGATACAGATGATTATACCAAGTTTCCATTCGGAAGGAAAATATTGGTGTTGGTAGATGAAATTAAGGATATTAAGGATATGAACGTGTATATGGTGTGGTAAGGATTTTACTATATGTCTATGTACTAGGTCGTGTTCAGTCGCTGTATTTTTGCCCTTCTTTAATGTGTTAAAATAGTGAAAATGTCCGTCGGTTTTGAACTGTCATTAAATCTAAAGAAATCGTTGTACCAGTTGTTTACGAGCTGAAACGTTGCACACAAGTCTTTGAATAAATAGAATTGAAATGGTCTGCAAATTTACGTGTGATAATGTCTAAGTCTGTTATAGTCTCGTCAGTAGTGGGGTCGTACAGTTCTTGTAGTTTGTCTGTCTTTTTGTATCTGCTAAGTTTCCTAATTTCTGTCCAGAACTTTTTACCTCTTGTTGTTGAATTTATGTCGAAGTTCAGGTATGTTCGTTAGTTGAATATCTCTATAAATTGTCTTTTATGTTTGATAAGGCGAAGGATAAAATTTGGAAGAGTATATTTATAAAATTGTTTCTTAATTTGGGGAGTATTTTGTTTGATCGATTTATATAGGATGTCATTGAATTGGGTAATGGTATTAGGACTAATATTGGGATTGGAAGCAATGGATTGTGTCAGGTCTGAAGCTACTGTCTTTGTGTCACATTTGCTAAAATTGTAAATGAGGTTAGGAATTTGTTGTGGGAGATTATTTGGGATTTTTATTTGAAAGGTGATGGCTAGGTGATCGGAACATAGGTCGGGGACAAGGATGACTGAGTGTATGAGGTTTTGGATGTTTTAATGCGTAACATGATGAAATGAAATCAAATATGGTTGAAATGGGATTTCTAGAAAATATTGGGATAATATATGGAAGTTGAAAGGATTTTTGGAGTAAGGATTGTTTATAGAAAGGCACTTGGTTGGTTTCACAATTTTTACGATTTATTCCGACTAGTTTCGATTTTTACATCATTATCTAGGAATGGTACAGAAGATAAAAAAAAAAAAAAAAAAACAGAACAGAAACAGAAGATAATTTTTTTTTTTTTTTATCTTCTGTACCATTCCTAGATAATGATGTAAAAATCGAAACTAGTCGGAATAAATCGTAAAAATTGTGAAACCAACCAAGTGCCTTTCTATAAACAATCCTTACTATTAAAAAATGTTTCACCACGTGATAAACGAGAACCAAATTCAACAAGGATTTTTGGAGATTTTTCTGATAGGAGTCGAAGGCGTTCTAGGATATGGATAACTAAAGTGGTATCATAGAGGAGCTGATTAGATGGATTGTGTTGAGGATTAAGAGGATGTCGGAGTTTGGTTAGGGTACGGAGGTTGAATTGCTGGGATTGGTATAGAGGGCACAACCATAGTCAAGTAGTGTGCGGCAAATCATTTTATAAATTCTAACAGCTGTGCTATTATTAATCCCATTGTTCTTGTAGATTAAGCTTCTAAAGCATTTTGCCCTAGAAGTTATTTTATTTATTTCATACTGTGTCAAATTCCAATACTTTACGTCAACAGTTTCAATCCGGGAAAACACAAAAAACGGCCGGTCCGGTAAAGTGTTGCTATTGGAAACCACTTTAGAAAAACGAGATATGTCAAGATTTTCATTCGAAATTAATGTTGATTTTATCATGGAATATTTCGGCCACAAAGAAGACGCACCTATTTTCTTAGACTAAAAACATTAGTTCACAAATAAAATAATAAATGTAATCATTTAAATTCTTACCAAATCTAAAAAATAGGCCAACATAACTTCTTCCGTAATTTTCATCACATTATTTTCTGCTTTCCATTCACAAAAATGGCTGAATTGTTTTTGATACCTTTCACCAGACTTAATAGGTATTAATTTCGCACATGCTTCTTCAGATTTTCTTACAATTACTGGAGGATTTACAATTTCTGGGCAATTTGCATAAGAATTCATTTTGACACAACAAATTATTTAAACAAATTAAACATTTGCCAAACAACCGTTGCTAATCATGTTACGAAAATGTAACTAGATTTGGAGCATCTGTTAAATTATTTTTAAATTAATTTCAATGTTTCTTTAAAAGGCAATTTGACACAGAATGAAATAAAATACATAACGACATTCGTCCGTGAACACTTTTTACAGTACTCGTTTCGAATTTCAAGACTCGGCTCCTTTGTCGCCTCGTCTTTAAATGTCTCACTCATACTGTAAAGTATGTGTTCCCGGACTTATAACGTTAATTACTATTTTTATTACAGCAGTGTGTTTTTTGAAATTGATTTTTTGATCTATGGTTAGGCCCAGGTATTTAACGGAAACTGAAGGAGGGATCATAGTTTGGGAAATAAAGACTTTATGGGGTGAATCATTGGTGCGATGTTAAGGAATTAGGAGTTGTGATTTGTGGGAATTGATTTAATGCGCCATTTTGCAAACCATCGTTGAAGGGAGTCAATAAGCTCTTGAAGGAATTAAAGGGCTTTTGGTAGTGTGGGAGCATGTGTGATCAAGGCCGTATCATCTGCAAATTGCAGGAGATATTTGGATAGGTTAAAGTAGAAAGGATCGGGGCTGTAGACATCCACGCAATAAATGTTATATAACAGTGGTGAGAGAGATTTTGACTTTTAGGAATCTATTGGAGAGGAATTTTTAATAAAAATGCTTTGAAATAAATTTTTAATTGTCGTTAATTCATTAAATTCAAAGAATTATTCAACTTTTAAGACAATTTCAATCTGTGTTTTTAAGATTTCAAATGTTTTTAAGAAGCTTCAATAGTGTTTTTTTTAATTCGCATTTTTTCACAAGATTTTTAATTGTTGTGTTCTTTGAGAAATTGTTTACTATATTTTTTTAAGAAATTACATTTTTTTCTGATTCCAACAATTTTCAAGTAAATTTTTAAATTATCTTTGTAATAAATTTTTTAATGTGTTTTTTTGATAAAATTCAAAGAAATTTTTAGTTTAAAAAAATTTAAACCTTTTTTAAGAAAAGTTTAATTTTTTTATCCTTAGGTCTTTAAATTAATTTTTAGAACGTTTTAAGCTATTTGGTAATCAAATTAAATTCTGTTGTTGGTAAAATATAAATTATTTTTTTATATCTCAAAAGCTTTTTCTTATAAAAGTTTAACTAATTTAAAAATGTTGTTCAATTATTTTAAAAGGCTTTTTAATTGTTTTTTTGTTGTTGTAAAATTTTAGCTTTTTTCGTAATGGTTGACTGCTTTTCTTCGAAACTTATTATTTTTGACAAATTTTCGATTATTTATTTTTTGGAAATATTTCTTTTGACTTGACTTTTAAGATATTTTCAATATTTTTACATTATACTGCTATAATTTCAGCTACAGTTTTAGAATGTTTCAACTACTTTCTCTGAAATTGAATTTGTTTTTTTTTTTAATGATGATGCAATATAAAATAACTTGTAATCACTTTCTCCACAGTTTAATTAATTTAATAATACACTGTGGAGAAATTGATTACAAGTTATTTTATCTTTGTTTTTTTTGTTTTTCTTTCTTTCTTAAGCCAATTTGCCATTTCTTAATCGATTGCTTCTTTGAGAAACAAACTTTTCGCTGTTCTTTTACTCTAATTTCAAATATTTCTAAGAAAATTTTAAACTATAATAGGTAGAGAGCGGATAAAAAAGCTTAAAAAATGTGAAAAAAGCACTTAAAAAGGCACAAAATTTAGAGAAAAAAAGCATTAAAAAAGCATTAAAAAAGCATAAAAACAGGAAAAAAGCATAAAACACGAAAAAAGCACTAAAAAAGCATTAAAAGGCACAAAATTTAGAGAAAAAAAGCATTAAAAAAGCATAAAAACAGGAAAAAAGCATAAAAACACGAAAAAAGCACTAAAGAAAACTATATTTTCTTGATATATTACACGTTTATCAACATATTTTACAAAGAAATTTGGCTTAAAACTAAAATAAACATACTTTCTTTACGCAATATATAATATCATGTATTTAAGTATTAAGTATTTAAAAATTAAATTGTAATTTTGTATACGTTTCAAAATAACTAAAATCTATTCATAAAAACAGTAGATCATTAAATGTTGTTCTAAGGGTTTAATTGTAAAAATTATTACTTCTGACGCTCAATAAATTTTTGAAAGTAGAAAAGCTTCTCTTTATTTTAAATTATAGCTGGATCCATTTGAAAATTGCCATTCAAAATCAAGTTTAATTTATTTAATATTAAAAATCCTTCATTTTCAACGAATACTTCTTTCGATATTATTTTGATTTCTTGGCCAATGCATGCAGGTATTTTCTAAAATGAATCTGCTTTTATAAAGATTTGATTGTGTTGCTCACAAAATTTAAACGCGATTTTATGTAACTCAATTGTTTTGAAGGAAGCTCTTGTTTCTTAAGAACTGTTTAACAGTCTTTAACTGATTTGCTTGTCGTTTCGGGAAAGTTGTATATAACCTTATTCAATTCTTCAAAATTGTTCGCATAGTACATTGTAGCATATAGCCAAATTCCCCATTTTGTTAGCACTGGTTTATGGGGCAGTGAGATATCAGATAATGACTTCTTGAATAATTGTACTCACAGAAGAATATAAGAACTATTTTTCCATATTTAATTAAATCTACAAATGGAAATTTCATTCTTATAGTTTCAGAAATTCGTTTCTATTCATGTGCTAAACTTGTACAATGCACAAAATGCATTATTAGTAAAATTTTGTAACTTGGTATTGTCTACGGCAAAAATAAGCTTGTCAGTCCATCATTTATGAATTTTGCTATAATGTTATTATCAGTTTTCTTCAATTCTTTTGTATATATCAAAATACTGTTGGTCGGATGTCTTCATGTTAAACTCATATTATTAAATTAAACAAGTCTGTGGTTTCATCCACACCAAACCACATATAATTATTGTTAATAATATCTTTAATTTTTTGTATGGTTTCATAGTATCTAAGAGCTACATAATTTTTTCTCGGGAATGCGTATTTTACAATATTTTCCCAAGAAAGATTTAAATGCATTATTTTGTAATTTTCTTAAAGGGATATTAGAATGTAAAAGTATTTTGCACAAATGTGAATTTAATTGAAGATGATGCTAAAGATTGTGAAATTGTGCTGTTTTGTTAGTTCAGCTTTGAACTTTTTCAAACGTTCTTGACGTAGTGTTGTTATAACATGTTTTACATACAAGTCTTGACTAGTTAGGATGCAGTTGGGAACTAAAATAAAACTTACTATTTTTAAACATGCCTTACAAAATAATGTATAATTTTCACTTATTAATTCTGGATAGCCTCTAATTAATTCTTGTATTGTGGTTTTCACCTTTTGCATTATGGGTTAAATATACATGTGAATTATATAATATAATTTATCTGTGATTCCCCAGGTTAATACGATTCACGCATATAGTAATTTTTGATAAATAAGCAAAGTTTTTGGAATGTCAATTCAATAGTTTATGAATGCGAGTTTGAATATGAAAATTAACGAAAACGGTAAATATGCGCCAGTCGTCCCATCGGTACTTTTGCCGAGAGAAGGAAATTGATACGGTTGCAGAACACCTGATTATTAGCTATCACTTAAATTTGTTTACATTTAATACTTACTGGGGCCCCTATTTATTTTTTAACGACTTTTACATCCGGAATATCATAGGTGTGATTCCTATGAAGCGTTCGTCTGTATTATCTGAATAATGAGACGGTCTATTATATCTACTTATTTATAAACGAATCCATTGTAAATTGGTAATTTGTACTAATATTTATTAATAATAAAATTCATTATAATTATTGTATCATATTATGAAGATTTTTAACAATTATGTTGTCAAAAGACAAGAAGAAAATATGTAATACAAATATAATCTATAAATGATGGGATACAGATTTTTACGAAAATTCTCTATATTAGCACATTAATTTAATATCAGCGTGAAATTATTATTAAATGTTTTTTAAATGTTTAAGAAAATGCTCCAAATAAGCATCAAAATCTAAAAAAAGCATGAAAATAAGCATAAAAAGTCAAAATAAGCACAAAAAGTCAAAATAAGCAAAAAAGCCCAAAAAACTTAGCGCTAAGTAATCACATTCTTCAAGATTCGTATAGATATTAAGAAATTTTTTCGATGCTATTAATATTATGGATAAGCATAATGCTAGAAATCCGCTCTCTAATAATAGGTAATAAATTTAAAACAAACCAAGTGTTAAAATTATTTAAGATATGTTTTAAAGAATGTTTATTTGGGAAACTTTTTTTAATTACATGAGAGTATTCTTTACAAAGTTTTTAATTGATTTGTGATATTATCAAAAAAGTTAGTTCTTCTAAAATGCTTCCATTATAACAAGGTTTGAAATATTTTTTATTAGGTAAGTAGATTTTAAAGTATTGTTTTAGAACGTTTTCAACTCTTTTATAATACATTCTCAATTGAATAATAAAGAGAATGGTTGCGACCGTTACTCTGTGTAATCCATACTTACACTGAATTGAAAAATTCATTATGTTTTAATTGTGTTGTTGAACTATTTCTCAATTGTAGTTCGTGGAAAAATTACAACTTTTTTTAGATATTTTTTTGAAGAGAGTCATAGTTAGAAATAATTATTCTGAATTCTAGACTCCAAGCCCAAAAATAGAAAAAATAGTTATTGCCTCAATTAGGCCCCTTACCTATTCCAAAAGACAATTGTAGTCTGGTGGATAAAACAGACTGCATTACTCCAAGGGCAGTTCTTATTTTCAGAAAAGACATTAATTATACATTCATTACAAAGTTCACCACAGGGGACCTAGCTGCAGCCCTAGTAGAAGATCCAATGCAGAAAAGCAAGAGTCAAGTTGTCATGGCCTCTGCCTAACTTCCAGGAGTTTAAAGCAAACCAGCACTAGATGAGGTATGTAGGCTTGTGGAGAAGTATAGAAGTGGCAATAAATACCTCCTGTTGGGCTGTGATGCCAACGCCCACAACATGGTATGCGGCAACACGGACACCAATAATAGAGGTAAGAAACTACTTGAATTTCTACCTTTGTGAATGCAATCAGGCAGGAAATGCTGATGCCTTCACAGCAAGTACAATTCAAAATTGGATTAGCATGTTGTGGAAGAAACTATTTTGTCAGATCATTAGTAGATACAGTTCGATATAGAGGCTACAAAGGATGAAGCAATGCAGTGTAGAAATCCGAGGAATGACAGACAGGTCTTCTATAGTGGTTGTAAGGGAACCTCAACAGCCAGATCATAAAAGAGCTAGGAACAGTAGCCTCTCTTCCCAGAAATAGCATTCTAAAGGCGTACAAATGCAGTTGTCCGCTAAAGAAGAGCTCTGGAGAAATAAGGATATAGGTTGCCTCAAGATGCAAGCCAGGAAAACTTGTAACAGTGCAAAGAAAACAGGCAACTTGGATTTCTTTAGACAGATACAATTGGAATACAATAAGGAGTTGAGAAAATCGAAACAGAAAGTATGGAGAACGAACTGTGGGGGAGTTACTGACAACCTCAACAACCAGGCTCGACAAAGTCTTGTACAAAATCCACTCCAACAACATCGGACTAATAAAAACTAATGGGCATTATGCGATGTGCTATTAAAGACGCACTTCCTAGGCTCAACTTCGGTGGACTCCCAAGAAAATACTTATTACTATTAGATATGCTTCGAGTGCCAATAAGATTATAATTTTAAAGTTATAAATGTTGGTCACTCAAAATTAGAATCTAAAATAGGACGGGCGAGAGGAACGACCACGTCGACAAGTTTTTGTTTTGCAGACGATCTTGTTAAGGTTGAAGGAGATTTCGTAGCTACGTCAGTGTATGAGAGTGGAAGGGATCATTCGCACGCGCAGTAACCGATATGTAACATTTCTACCACTCCGGAAAATACAATAGTGGGGAATCGTTTTTGCGAGGGAAATTTTGGGCTATATCAACCAGATCCTGAACGTCCAGACCTCCGCGATGGTCAAAAAGCTCACATGCAAGAGTAGTTGTGCGCTCTTGAATGCCGCAATGAATATGGAACATTTTTCCTTGAAATAGAAGCTAGCCGTTGTAATCAGCATCCTCAAAGGAGGTAAATCATCATCATCGTCTTATTAGCTTGCTCAGCGTGTGTAACAAACTAGTCGAAAATGTTATTCTAAGTCGTTTATCAGTTTTCCCTGAAGACCACAGAATCATCCCTGATTCACAAGGCGGTTTTAAGGCCGGCATGTCCAAACCACCAATTATCCATTGTGACCGAATTCATCTCTGAGGGCTTTTCGTTAAAACGCGACACTTCCGCAGTCTTCCTCGACATTTCGAAAGCGATCGACAGGGTTTGGGACGACGGACTCATTTATAAAATAACGCACGACTTTCTTCGTGACAAAAAGTTTTGCAAAATTAACACGCTTTCTAGCGAGCGTAAAATTTGTGCAGGTGTACCACAGCGCTCTGTCCTGTACCCGACACTGTACAATAACTTTACAAGCGACAGTTCTAATCTGGCTTCGGTATTGTTCGAACAATACGCAGACGACACAGCTTTTCTGCGTAGAGGAAGCACCACAGTTCATCTAGAGAAAACTCTCCAAGCTGTCTCGATTCCTACGAGAAGTGGAGGACATTATGGCGATTTGAGGTCAATGCTGATAAGAGTGCATCCATATATTTCAGCAGACCGCACCTTAAGAAACGTAAGATCAATCCCTTTCAACTCTCCTATAGAGGGGAACTAATTCCGATAAAAAACTAGATCAAATATCTGGGTATAATATTCGATCAACACCTCTCGTGGTCAAAGACGATCGTAGATCTCATCCAAAAGGCCAAAGCTTCGTTGGCTAAGCTGTGGCCTATTATCAACACAAGAATAACATTGTCTGTGAAAAACAGACTAAGGCTGTTCACCATGATGATAATACCGCAGCTTACCTACGCTGCACACATTTGGGGCTAGTGTAGACCCACCCAAATAGAGTTACTCCAGCGAAAGCAAAATGCAGAACACACTGATACATCGTGACACTAAGACCCCGGGTATCTTGGGCTACATCAAAGAGCTCCCTTTTACAGCAAATTCGATGACAATCCCCTAGCTGGAATAAAATTTTTAAAATACGAAGCCACTGCTGACAGCAAACAACGAAGGCCACGTATGATCCTAATTGATACTCAATTAGCTCCCTCCGCAAAGCCGAGAACAACCATAGTACGTCTGCTGACGAGTCCTGACTAGAGAAGACCTTTTGGTCCTGGAGTAGTCCAAACCACTGCAATCGTAGAGGAGTGGTTTTAGTCGATAGGCGTTGGACACTACCCTACTATAAGGGTGTCTCCATGCAGGATTTCCTCTCCTATTAAAAAAAAAACAGACCTCAGATCTTGGCGATCGTTTCGTGACCTATCGATTGAGTCCCGACTAAGAAAGACCTTTTGATCTTGGACTAGTCCCAACAACTGCAATCGTTGAGGAGTGGTTTTAGTCGGTAGGAGTCCGACACTATCCTACTATAAGGGTATCCATGCAGGATTTCCTCTCCTCTTATAAAAAAGACAGACTTCAGATCTTGGCGATCATTTCACTTAAGACCAGACTAGAGAAGACCTTTTGGTTCTGGATCAGTCCCAACAGCGATAGTGGAGGGGTGGTTTTAGTCGGTAGTGGAGGCCACGTGGAAATAGTTCGGAGTTAGCATCTCTTTTTGAGATAATTTCGGGTTATTTTTGCAAGTCCATATCGTATAGAAATAATTCGGTTAGTTAACATCTATTTTTGGAATAACTTAATACAGATATTTTTATGATGCAAATTTTTATAAAGTTGTTAGTATCAATTCCGAATCGCAAAAATATTTATTAAACGCTAAATGCCCCTGCTTGTTAATAATTGATGGGAGTGAAATAAAAACTTTCTCGTTCTCTCTATTGAGATAAGATAGCGAACCCTTCCGTATACCGTGATAGTTTCCTGTCAAAAGAACACTGCCGGCAAAGAGTTCATTTTTAGTTACCAGTATTTTAACAGAAGACCGCCGTCCAAGAGTTTATTTTTATTTTGTACATACGTTATTGAAAATAAATATTGTTTTAATTATTGTTTATATTTATTAATTGGGTTAATGGATCAGAAATTAATGAAAGCTGGAAAGAGTGAAACTAGAAAGCAGAAAGGTATTTAAAAATAAACATAACGAACTTAGAACCATTCCGAGGTGTACTGGAAACAGTCTAAATTTCAGAACATTAATCATTAATATTTAATAGAGATTCACTTTTCAAAAACATTACATACTGCTAAATCTATGGAAGGAAGCATATTCCTACCTACTAGAGAAAGCAAACGCAAGTCTGGTAAACTCATTACGAAAAAAATTAAATGGGCGATTAATAGCTTTAAACTCTTCATAGCATCAGGCCCAGATGGTATTTCACAGTTTACAACGCTAGCTTTCCCAGTGGAATGGAAAGAAGCTACGGTGATATTTATGCCCAAAGCGGGCCGAAGGCCACTCGACAAGGCCAAATCTTACCGCCTAATTAGGCTTACCTTATTTCACCTAAAAGTCATTGAGAAAATTATAGACATGAAATAAGGATCAGTGCCCTAAAGGCAAATCCGTTTGTCTATCAACCTGGCAAATCTACTGTCGATGCACTTCATAGCCTCTCAACATGTATAGAAGATTGCATTAGGTATTTTCGTGGTGCGTTTGACAAAACAACAAAACCGTGGAAAAAGCGCCCGTCAAACACACAATAAGATGTCAAGGCCGTAATTGAAAACCGTAAGAACACCGCAGGTATAGGAAGTGAATCAGAAACGGTAACCACAGCAAAATGGTGCCAACAAGGGGGTTCTATCGCCCCTGCTATGGTGAAGATAGGAAACTTAATTAGGATGGGCACATAGAAAAAATAATCTGCAAAGCTACAGCGGCATTATAGATATGCCGCAGGCTCTTTGGCAAATCATGGGAACCAAATTAATACATTGTACATTATTGTAGTAAGTACCATTATTACATATAGCTCACTAGAATGGTTGGTCAATACTAAACAAGCAACCGCACAATAGAAGCTTCAAACGCTTCAGAGAATTGTCTGTCTTGGCATTACAGGAGCTATGCACATCACCCCTTCTGTAGCAATGGAAACTTTACTAGACATACTTCCCCTACTCGACAAAATTAGAAAAGAAAGTCTAATGAGTGCGTTGAGACTGGACTGGCATGGTGCAAGACGTATATATGTGCACTCTGAAATTCTGAACCTGATTAAACCAGAATTCCTACAAACTTTTGGACTTAATGGCGATCAAATTTGACAGTCGTTAAAACTAATACATAACTCTGTAATCTAGTATACAGATTCATTAAAACCCGAGGTGGGCTCTGTAATAGGCATATACGGCTCTAAATAGAGGGAATCAGTTCCTCTCGGACAAGGTCAACAGTCCTACAGTCTGAAACAATAGCCTTAGAAAGAGGTACTTAAATTTGTATGAAAAAGGGCTACAAATTGACACATCTCAATGATCTCAGACAAAGCTGCAATTTCAAAACTATTTGGAACTGTAAGTAAGATCTAAACCAATTGGCAATGATCTTACTATAATGTGGGTACTAGGCCAGGAAAGTATAATAGCTGCCAGGGAAGGAGTTACCCTGATCGGACGAAAACCTACATGTCGCCTATCAAAAACACACTGGAAGGAAGTTGTTCAAGAGTGGAAAAAAGTGCAAAAAGGGGTACTGTATAAATACCCTAATGAAAATGTTTGTTTACTTCTCGACAAGAAGAGCTCTTGCATCTCACTAAGGGCAAGTTAAGATGGGTCAAGAAGTCTTCTTTCACAACATTGACCTGTAAAGTACCATCTTTATAGGATAGGAAAAGTGGACAGTCCCACTTGTATACTATGTACATCCTATGGGTGTATGTAGCGTTGGCTACCACCAGACTTTCAGACTACAGAAATGGCGAAAAGAAATGGCGATAACATCAGAACGGATCAGGGGATGCCTTCCTAGGAAGTTAATTGACTTTATCAAGGAAATTGAATTCCGGAGAAAATACTAGTAATAGGGTATAAGTACAAAACATTTAATCAAATCGTAGTGCTGTAAGTTTGTATATACCCAAACAACCCCATTTAATCTAACCTCTAAACTATTACCTTTAAGGAAATTTAAGAAAATTGTGTAGTGCATAACCGATACTATAAACTTGTACTCTTTGTTCGTTTATCAAGAAATCGTGTCTGTTCCTTGATCTCATTAACTAACTGACAATTTCCTTAAGAAAATTACTTGTACAGTTGTAACTTTAATCCCGTTTCGAATTAATAGATTCTTGTGCCACTTTGTTAAAAATAATTTTTTTATCTGGCATATCAATGAAGAAGGTGCTAAATAAATTTAATCTGTTGAGTTTCATTAGACTATATAAAATTACAATTTTGAATAAAAAAAGTCAGTCAGCTTATAACAAATATCGTCTCATACATCACCTCGTTCCCATTATGCATACAATTGCACGCATCCAGAGTGTACAAAGAGAGTTTAAAAGGGCATTGTTTGTGAAATTAATGCCTCCACAACACGTTTTTTTTTTGTTAACGGCGGCTCGCAACATTTAGCGAATCCGGACGCAATTACGGTTAATTAGGGCTGTTTTTAATTCGCAGCCAACAATTTTGCAAATGGCAGCGATGGCCACGTGTGAAAAACGGCCGGCGGGGATACAAATCAAGCAATTTAATTAATAAAAGACCGCAACGGCGTTAAAACACCGCCCTATTTACTAATGAAATTATTTTATGATCCTTCGACAAATAACGGGCGCAAAATACGCGGCGCCATTTATCTCTCGGCCGGTTTTCACATTTTCACCGCAATTGATGGAAACGCGCATTAAATTTCATATTCAATAGGATTGTTGATTTGATTTTACGCGATGTCGTTTGTTACTATACATAGATCATGAGCAACACTTGATCTATCACATTATATAAATTTCCTGACCAGACTGGCGGCCTATTCATAAAAAGACAGAACAATAAAAATATCTTTGAACTAATTGACGAGGCACTTAGTTGAAAATCCATATTACATCTAATTAATAGGTACAAAAGATGTTTTATTCCGCTAGCTATTGGAGATTTTAACCAGTTAGAGGTAAAACTAGTTTTAATTTCCGATAGCTAGTAAAATTACTACAATAAATAATACATTGGTTTAATTCTTTCTTCACTGTTTTTATTAAAAGCACTGTTTAAATAAAAACAGTGACGAATACCTACATATATATTGGTTTGTCGTACAAGTGTTCTATGTTAATTTTCGGTTTATTAAGGTAGGTCAGAATAATGCTAAGTATTAATAATAATATTATTGTATGTGGGGGTTAATATAAAATTTATAAGGTTAGGTCAAGCGTACACTAGGTTAACAAAAGAACAATTGATGTAGGTCCAGAGTACGCTAGATTTTTTTATATAATGTATCAAGGTTAACTGCACACTGCATTAATAATTAATATTGAACTAACAATTAGTATAGAATTTATTGAATTAATGCAAAATGGGAAAGAGGCGGGAAATAGCGAAACAAAATTGTTAGAAATAAACAAAAAAGTATGAAATAATAATCAAAAATTGCTTAAAAAATTAAATATTAATGTTGACATTCGAATAAAAATGGTGTAAAATTGAGTAGTTAAATTTTAATAATTTTAAACTCCTGTTTAATTTAAATTTATTAAAATATGTTTACATATCTCGGAAACTAACTAAAAACCATTATAAGCTTTACAGAACATATAACTTTGAATAATGAAGAACATCACAATTAATGGAGTCTATATATTAGAAAATTGATAGATCTGACATAAGTACAGACTACTACAAATAAGAACGTATTGTGGCAATGATAAGTAATTTCCTTACAAACCACAGAAACATAAACGTGAAGTTGACGTAAACAAAAACTTAACATTTGTGACAATTATGAAGATTGAAAATAGTAACAAAAGTGGTGAAGAACATTACAATTAGGGAAAAGTGGTCAATTTAAAAATGTAATTAGAAGAGAGAGATTTTGACACTAGAGGCAAAAAAGTGTGTTACGACATAATCTCAAGGTAACACTACAATAACTTAAATTGAATTTAGTTTAATATTCACAAAAGCATAGTATTAATTCTACAAAAGGATTAAATTCCA
Organism: Ontholestes murinus; assembly: GCA_963969525.1. Classification (NCBI taxonomy): domain Eukaryota; kingdom Metazoa; phylum Arthropoda; class Insecta; order Coleoptera; family Staphylinidae; genus Ontholestes; species Ontholestes murinus. The sequence continues at coordinate 36,541 of CAXAKX010000623.1, read as the reverse complement.
AGGTAACTTAAGAAAATGCTGGAAAATTTTGGAAATCTGGAATATAAAATGCTGAACAACTTTAGTATTAAACAAAAATAGGATATGATAAAATTATAACTAGTGATAACTTTTCGAAAACTGAGAAACAATTTTTGAAAATCATAGAAATCTGAAAGATAAATTTATGAAAAAATTTAGAAATTTGAAATAAAAACGCTGGACAATTTTAAAAACAAATGAATAGCTTTGGGAAAATTTCGATAAAATCGAGTATTAAATGCCTAAAATTTCCAGAAATGCGAAAAAAAAACAAATTAGTAGAAAACATAGCTAAACTAAAAATAGAGTTGGATAAAAATTTTAAAAAAGAAATAATTTTGGAAAATTCTAAAACCCTTCAAGGAAATTCTTTTATTTTAATAGAGAAATGCCAACAACTAAACCAGATATTGCAATGGTACGCTAGTACTAATGAACATGTGTTGTAGTACTATGGACACTAGAAGATGGAGTACTACAACAAGCTAAATATAGTTTTGTTTGATTTTGATAGACATCATAGAGGCATTTTTAGGAATAACAAAGTGAAATTAGAAAAAATCCTGAAAAAATTACACAAAATTCCAGAAATCTAAAAAAAAGACATGCTAGTTGGACAAATTTAGAACTAAATAAAAATTTGATAGGATATATCAAAATAGTAAATGAAATAGAATGAAGAAAACATTATTTTCCGATAAAATAAAATAAGAAATGCTTGAAATTTATAGAAATGTAGAAAATAATTTTCTAAAAAATTCAAATATTATAAAGCATAAAATTATGGAATATTCTATAAAATGAAAAAAGTAATTATGAAATATTCTAGAACCCCTGAAAAATGTTCTCTTATTTTAAAAGAAAAATAGCAGCACCAGATGATATCTACAGAGTTAGTATTTTTGGTACAATAAGCTAAATATAATTTTATTTAATATTGGCAAAGACGAAGAATTAATCATACAGGAATATCAAAGAGAAATTCCAAGAAAATCCTGACAAAACTATAAAAAGTTAATGAAATATGAAAGAAAAAATATTGGGGCATTTTTTAGAAAAGTAGAACATATGCCGAACAGTTTTCGAACTAAATAAAAATAGGATAAGATAAAATAGAAAATTCTTTCAAAATGAGAAAAGTTTTGGAAAATTTTAATAGAATTTAATAAGAATTGGTTAAAAAATCTGGAAAAATACTGGAGAGAAATTGGGGGAAAATTCCAGTAACTTAAAGCAGGAAATGTTGGACAATTATCGAAAAAGGAAAGATAATTTTGGAAACTTCTAGAATCTTTAGAAAAAAATCTAATTTTAAAAGAATAATTCTAGTACCAGAACGAGATTCTACCATGGTGGCACTTGTAATAATGAACATGTCCGTTAGTGTCCCTAAAAAATAAAACACTGCAAAAGGTAAAATATATTTATATTTGTAAAGACATCATACCGGAATTTTCAGGAATATCAAAGAAAAAGAGAAAATATCTTAGAGAAATTCCAAAAGACCCGAGAAAACTATGAAAAATTCTAGAAATCTGAAAGAAAAATTGTTGGAAAATTCTTGATATAGTATAGAATATGCTGGACAATTTTAGAACCAAATAAAAAAAAATAGCAAAAATTTATAAAAATAGTAGAAACTTCTTGAAAACTAATAAAAACTATTTCGAAACGTTACAGGAATCTGTAAAAACAAATGCAGGGAAATTCTAGAAATCTGTAAGAGAAAATGATGGATAATTTTAAAAGTAGGTAAAATTAAGGTATGATTAATCAAGAAATCGTGAAAAAAATTTAAAGCATGAGGAAAAAGTTTTAGGATTGTTCAAATAAAATGAAATCTTATTTATTATTTATGCTGAAGAAAAATTGCTGCAAAATTTAAATACCATAAGGAAAGAAATGATGGATAATTTTGGATGAAAGAAAGAAATAATTCAGGGAAATTCTAACGGGTGTCCAACAATTATTGCAGTCCCGGGTGGCGTTGGAATAAAAAACGTAGGTCGATTCTTACATGTTGCAAATAAATGAACTGACATTTTTAATGCACATTTAGGTTATGTTTGACAATTAACATGTCAGTTCATTTATTTGGCACATGAAAGAATTGACCTACGTTTTTGATTCCAACGCCACCCGGGACTGCAATAATTGTTGGACACCCGTTAGATACATTAGAAAACAACTCTTATTTTATAAGAGAAATACCAGCATTCGATCCAGGTACAACTATGGCAGTTGGCACTAATGAACATGACTAAATCATTTTTCCCTGGAAAATGTAAGACTACATTAAAGTAAAGATATTTGTGTAATGTTGGTAAAGACGGAAGATTAATATTACATATATTTATAGGGATATCAATGAAAAATTCCAAAAAGAATCCCTAGAACACTTTGAAATATTTCAGTAATCTTAAAGAAAACATGAGAAATTCTGGAAATCTGGAATAAAATAAGCTGGAGAATATTGGAACTAAATAAAAATAGTATAGAATAAATCAAGCAATAGCAAAAATCTATTGAAAAATGAGAAACAGTTTATTATAATTTCCAGAAAATTTTGGATGTTTTTAAAACGAAATAAAAATAGAATATGATACGATGAATTAAATTCTCACTTAACCTGTTGTGAAACATTATCATGTTAATTAACCTCTAATTAGAATATGGTAAACAAATAGTGAAAAACTCTTAAAACTTGAGAAATAGGTTTTGGAAAATTCTTATAAAATTAAATAAAAAAAGCTTGATAATTGCAGAGATGACAAAGAAAACTTTCTCGAAAATTAAAATTACATATAAGATAAATTGATGGATAATTTGAAAAAAAATGAAATGGAAGAAGTAATTCTGTAAAATTTAAAGACCCATGGAAAATTTTCTCATTTTCAAATAGAACTACCAGCATGAAATACTACTATGGTGGTGCTAGTATCAATGTTAAGGTCCCTTAAAACTGCCATCAGTAGTTATAAGAGGTTCGGTTTAAGTTGTTTAAGTTCTTAGAAGAAGGAGTTATTCACTAAGAACTAGCTCTGATAAATAATGCTACTGAATGAAGTGTTGTTATTGTCTTGTATTCATAAACCAGTGAACTACATAAAAACTTAATATTGGTGGCTAGTGTAAGGTAAGAAACATACTTGGAAAGAACCACCAGAACCAAAATCATGCAATCACCTTTAAACAACACAACTAAACAATCTCTAATACTACGCAAAATGTTCTTCAAATGCCCTAAGCTATACGGTCCACCGAAAATACATAAACCCGACAAACCACCCCGACTCATTCAGTTAGTTAGAGTATAATATCAATTACCGCTACATCCAATTTTAATTCGATTATTTTTCATTGTTTGGTCTTCAGTTTTAATTGTCTTTATTTCTCTTGTTTGCATTTTATGGATACAATTAAAGCAAAATATATAAAGAGTGAGTAGTAGAGGTTGCAACTTTTGAGGATCGTCACTTTAAAATCTATCCTCATAGCGAATAGAACTGTAGAGCTACTCTACGTCGCCAGACATATGAGGATTACAATTTTAAGCCGGTGATCCGGAAGTTAAAGTAAATACATTGCCATAGAATCCAGAATGAGATGACATACAATTTCATCGATCCATAGCTTGATTCTAACTATACGACAAAGAGTTTTTTTAGAAGACTCTTAGCCCTGCCGCTTGTCCTACCAATTGCTTTCATTGGGAGGCAATATTTCATTTCAGGTGATAGGTAACACCGCACTCTATTTTTTCTTACCTTACTTTTCTTTTTTTTTTCGTGTTCTTTTGTTAATTTCAATGGAGGAGCAACAAGAAACTTCCATTAATACTTTTAAGTGCTCACTACCTTTATTCTTTCATTTATACTTCTTAATTTGGTGTATTCAAATTTAATTTCTAACCTCACGTATAAAAAAATTAGTTCGAAAACTTTATTTTGTAATCCCTACTTTACCATCAAATGTAGCATTAGAAGTCATAGACCTTTTAGTCAAGCCACCACAATCGGTTCCTTATGAAATGTTAAATAATTAATCGGACTAAATTTTACGAAAAGAGAAGATTACAACAGTGGTTGTTCCAAGAGGTATTAGGAGATCAAATACCTTCACAACGTTCACGAAAACTCTAACAGTTTCTTGTCACAACACCCATTGAAGACAAGTGTTAACGATGGATGCTTCTACTTCATTATACATTATTCTTCATAAATAAAAAAAACTTTTTAACTTTTTTTTTATAACACAGACTTCACTTCTAGTTTGATAATGACAATTTCAAATTGTTGAAACTATATAACCGCTATTTTGTTTTTCTAGAGCCACAGTTGCCATATGACCTATTTTCGTAAAGAAAAACGCCATAATATCCTTTTTAACGCTTCTAGAACAAATAACTTTTGTTGGCTTTTCTTAACACTAAACACTAAAACTGCCGATTGGACTTTTCTTTCTGGCTCATACGGAAAAATCCGTGACTCGTCACCTATAACGATGCTGTATAAGGCTTTGGAAGCACTATAGTTGTATTTTTTATGAGATACGAGGGTGGTGGAAGATGGTGTGTTGGGATTTAGAGTGGTTAATAAATAGGTGCCAGGTATTATAGTGTTCATGTGGTGGAGTTTTAGAATAAGTCTTTCGTGCCAAAAGGTGTCGAAGGCTTTATGGATGTCAAAGAAGACAGCAGGCAGAGTTTACAGAATAGTAGATTATGGCAAATATTCTGTCAAGGATAGAGCGATCATGTTGAAAGAGTTTTTGTTAGTTGTGGATAAAATGTTGAAGGGATCATGATGACTTTGGTAGCCCTCCAGAGTAAGGGGAAGTATCCACCAGCGGCACAAGAGCAGAAGATTAGGGTCAGGTATGAGATTCGGTTGGCTGGTAGGTGTTTCAGGATAAAGTAAGAGATATCGTCATTGCCAGGTGCGGAATTTTTTGTGATGCGTTCGGATGTAATGTCGTCATTGCCAGAGGTAGATAATAATAATTTTGTCAAGGGTTAGGTTAGATTGTAACGGTAGGTAGCCTTGATGTCATTGGAAAGGTTGCCCGTGAGGGAGATAGAGTGGGTTTTAGTTAGGTGAGAGGCAAAGCACTCAATAAGGATCGTAGGGATGTTAGAGGGGAGACTAGATGGGGATGGCATATGAAAAACTAATTCAAGAAATATTCTAATAGGCGTTTCAGTTTTTCAAAACATAAGTCTACTAGTGTGGGATCCGACGTGCAATAGACTATCATGAACACGAATTTAGTAGTATCGTTTTGTGACCACAAATCAATAAAATATTTTCTTCATGTGAAAGATTGGTAAATTCTTATATTACAGTCAGCTTAGGAATGTGAAGCTGATAACAGCGCCCTCTCTAAAAAACCATTGATTCACTCTGCTTGGCAGGGTTATATGGCAACAATTTTACACTTGCTTTTGTTCTTGATAATGAAGGTGTGCCAAATTATAAAACTGAATCTGACTAAAATAGATAGTTTTTTTAATATCAGTTCTGTATGTTACATTTTAATACACCAAAGTCACTAATATGGGACCTTAAATGACATTTGGTTTAAGAATTTAACACTGATAGCGTTCACTCCACAGCATGCTAGTGTTTTATTTAATGCGATCCCTTTCAGCGTACCACAGAAACTTATTGATAATGAGATAACCTTTATAAATTCCATAACAGCGCTTTCTCTAAAGTAGTTGTAAACCCACTCAATGCGACTTCTGGTAGCATTTTATGGCAACATTTCCAATTTCCAAGATGTTCGACTTTGAATGAATTTAATGACTTACATCCAGATCCAGATCCCACGAAGCCCACACTACATTTGCAGAGACTCAGGCCTACAATGAACTATAATCACTAACGGACGTGAATTGCATGGATCAGTCTGAAGATAACAAATTTTTAGTTCAACTAACAATTTCATACATAAGATTTTTCTACAAAAGTACACTAGGCACAAGAATTTAAACTTGATAATAACGTTTGCTTTGAAATCTTGAAACCTAGTCCAGGTTTGTGACCTTAGAGACGTGTGGACACGCGTGTTCATGGAGCAGAACCACATCCTTCATTAGTAACCTGCGTAGTTTTTGGAATGCCTTACTGCACACGTCAAAAAGTATGTTCGAGGAATTCAACATGTAATGGACCGTCTTTACTACTACTACTCTTGCCTACGGAACTGAAGTTTTTAGTAGCAGGTTACGACGCATGCTTCCTTTGCATACTGCCCCGCTTTATCTCTTGTAGTGGTGGCATTAGCTTTTATCACCTGTGACGATTCTCTCCAGGAAATCGAAAGTTTTATTATATGAAAACAGATGTTGATGTGTGCGACCTATACACAGTTTCTTTTGCTGGTCAGTGAGCCACTTTGGAACCCACCGCGTGCACACCTTCTGATAACGCAACTTGTCTAGATTTCCATAAGCTTGGTCTCCTCAAAAACATCTGAAAGGACAGCATCTCAACTCGCACGACAAACTTAAGGTCTAAAGGATTGGGCCTCGTCATGGCTATAGGTATTTTAGGAACACGGTATCTTTCAGCTTGTTAATCAATGAAATCGTTGTGCTCAAGCTTATGGTGTATACTTTGGATAAAGATTTCATTTATACACACAGTGTAGTTTCGTACCTTTTGATTTTAACACCCTTTAGTAGTATTTAAAGAAATGTTTTAATAAGAGAGTTGTTCAGTTTTAAGCTTCCTTCATCTTTGTTTAATTAATTATAGAAACAAATGATAAAAACGACTGTTAATCAATATACTCTTACCAAAATGAATAGTTCTCAGTGTGGAGCTATCGATCACATTATCCTTAAAATATTGTTGGTTCTTTCAGTAGATAGATGTGGTTGGCGGTGGTAACTCTGGCATGTTGAGAGAGAATACTGATTGAGTAGATTGCGGAGTATTATTTTTTTCTTGGTACAAGAGGAACTGCAGCTGCATGTTGATATTCCAGAGTATGTGTCTGGTCGGAGTCAGCAGTAATTTCTCAGAAGGCGTACTTTACCATCAAAGGTAACATTAGAAGTCACAGACCTTTTAGTCAAGCCACCACAATCGTTTCCTTATGAAATGTTAAATCATTAATCGGACTAAATTTTACGAAAAGAGAAGATTACAATAGTGGTTGATCCGAGAGATATTAGGAGATCAAATACCTTCACAACCTTCATGAAAACATTAACAGTTTCTTGCAACAACATCCATTGAAGACAAGTCCTCCCAGAAATTTTTCTTCTGATGTGTAAAATACCTTAATTTCAACAAAATCCACATCACTGCCCAATTTGGTTGAAATAACAGACCATATTTTAGAAAAATTTTTACCTACTACAGTTTGTTCAGTAACTTCAACATTAAAACTACAATCAGAAGCTCTTTTGAGTCAGATATTAGACAACTTCCAAATCAGGTTTTAGAACTAACACAAAATTTACATTATTAACGAAAACTTGAATCATCAATTCCTTCTTGGCTCGGAAGTAAATCTTTATGAGGAACTCGATGCATACAAGGTCCTGACACTCAAAACAAAGTTTGCTAGTTTCATTATAATTTCAAAAATAAGGCGCGTAAATATATACGTGAGTGTGGAAACAAGGAACAGCGTGGTTAATGTCTGCTCATTCCTCCTATGTCTTTTCAGATCCAGGTTAGCGATAAACAAACTCTTTGCTGATACTCATTGTCCATCAAAATTTACATTAACCACAGTTAGCGGTAATTTAATACCCTCATATGATTCTTCCAAATTACAGTACAAATCAATCTGGTCGTAACATTAAAGTCGAATTTTGTAATTAAATGAAACATTCGTAATTCTTTTTCTTCCATTTATTTAAATTAATCTTCATGTAATCAAAACAAAGTCATCGAATTTTGTACTTGCTAATGTAAGTGATTCAATTCTAGGCGTTGATTTCCTTCGACATTCAACGCTAATGAATTATTATTAGAAATTTATGTAGCCTTTTGGAAAAGCCTACTAAAAGTTCCTTTTCCAAAATTTGATATACCTTATAACCCCTTTTGACCTGACTAACTCAAACAATCATAACGTGCCACACCATATTACCTTTTCTGGACCATCTGTATTTTTCAAATGAAGATATTTACTACCTTACAATTTTCAAATGCAAAAACGAGTTCAACAAATTTGACTCGATTTTGTGAGAGTTCATCCAGCTTATGGGTATCGCCATTACACTTGGTATATCTTGGCTTCCATATGAAGACTACCATCGTTTACTATTTTAGACCATTATTATTCAAGATTTTGCTAACAATTGTTATGGGTTGTACGTTATTTTCAAAAATAGATTTGGTGAAGACATATCACCAAATTCCAATTCATTTAAATGGCATTCCAAAGACTGCAATCTCAACACCTTTTGGTCTTTTTGAATATACAAGGATGAGCTTTGGATTGAGAAACGCCACTCAAGCGTTTACAAGATTTATGGACTAGCGTTTAATTTCATGTTCATACATAACATTTTGGTCTTTAACAATGATAAACAAGAACACATCACTTGCAACAAGATTTTCAACGCTTGATTTCTTTCAGCATGAAAATTAACTATGACAAATATTTTTTCGGTGAAAGTACTTTAGATTTGTTAGATCAGAGCGTCAGTGGTTCGAAAATCAAACTTTATCAATAAAAATTTGATCAGTTTTGTCTTTTCCGCAACCTACTGATTAAAAACAGCATTTTTGGTCAATATCTACCAGTTATTTATTGAATCATAATTAAGTATTTTAGCACTACTCAACCAGCTTGAGACTAAAACTCTGCGCAATAAACCACCAGACTAGTGGTACTCTTCATGCATTTATAACAGTCGAAGCTACACTGACTAATTGTGCTATGTTAGCTTTACCAGACCCTCTTGCGAAGTTATGAATTATGAATTATGACTCTGCTGCATGCGCGATTCTACAGCATAGTAATATTACTGGAGTCTTTTTCGCCAACAGAACGGGAATATAGTAGTATATTCAGCTGTGTATTTGACACTTTAAAAATTATCTTGAAGGTGGCGAATATTTATAATCTTTTCAGACCCTAAACCTTTAACTTCTGAATTCGAACTCTGATCGTTTCTTAGGACAGCACAGACTCATAACTTATATCACCGACATCAGATTCATACCAGATACCAAAAACAGCAATCGTGAGTTAAAGTTGACTCTTTCGAATTTTCTAACATTGCTTTATTACAATATTAATTTAATTATTAAGTTTTAGCCTGACAACTTCAATCCATTTCCGAACAAGCCAAATCCTATGTCAACAATTCATTAAACTTTCTGGACCTCATCAAACCATTAAAATGATCGCCAATATTTTAGGATGGAGGATTTAGACAATCGAAATTTGGCCCAAAGGCAAACACAAGCACAATAATTTTCTTGAGCACTTCTTGATAATGTCGAAATTTTGCCATGGCTACCCCGATCTCTTGATCTTTTACCTATTGAGCATATACACGGCATTATGGGGAGATCACTAAAGAACTTACAGCATCCTCTGCAGACGCTTCAAGCTCATTAGCACGAATTACAGGATGCTTAGGAGATTATCAACCACCTGCTAGAATCGATGCCACTAAGACTAGGAGAGTGTGTATCAACCCATTTTTAATAAAAAAATATATTTAGTTTTGTTATTTTTCTTTCAATTTTTAATCAGTTGCCTCTTCACAGTGTTGCGATTTCCATGCCACTGAGTATATATTCCTTATACGAAGCTTGTTTTGCTCAATGTGCGTAATTGTTTCTACTTTAGTGGCCGCTCGCTGATTAATCATACTTTATTCATACAATACTATTATGTGGTCTGAATTACTAAGTTTAGCCAGAATTGTTTTATTAATATACTCAGGACTTCCCAAACAATACACCATCAGGTTTTAAACATAAATACTTTCCATTAATTCGCACGTGCGCTAAGCCGCAAAAATTTGCATTGAAGCATTTCTTTGTTTATATACACATATATTGCAAATATTGCCGAGGTTATTTCTTGGTATTTTATATTTTTAACTGTATTACAGTTAGTTCAACGCGCAACGATATACACCTTATGTAATTATGCGGTGTTGCGCACGACCTTTATTATTGCCGTTTAATGCATATGGTTTTAATATTAAATGCAGTAAATCAAATTGCATTACTCATTGCCGCATAACGCGTTGATACTTTTTTTTATAAATTGTTATGTATTAATTTGCAATTTAATGTGATTTTACAACAACAAAATATGTAATCTCTATCATTGTTAAAATATTATTTCTCAGAATAGTTTTAACACTTGATTAATCTAAAGAGGTATTTATAAACAATTCTGCAAATTTTATATAAAATTGCTTACACTAAATTCAAGTAAAAATGAATTTTTTGATTTATAGAATTAAAAAAATCAAAATTGTTTTCACTAAATAAAATAAATTTTAACTTTGTTTTGATTATTAATTGTTATGTTTTTTTTTATAATCAGAGGAATAATTTTAATTTATTCACACACAATCGAAAATAAGACGTATGTTGCAATTAGTACAGTAAAAAATTTATTTAAATAAAATGGAAAATAGTTGTTCTGAAATAACACAAATGCTATATATGTTGGAGGCTTCTACTTCGTTATACATTTTTGTAAATTGAACAAAACACGATAACTTTATTTGTATAACTCAAAAACTTTTTTATTATGAATAGTTTCCACAAATTTAGCTTGTCATTATCAAACACATATAAGTTTTCAAGTTATACAAACAAAGTTATCGTGTTTTATTTAATTAACACAAATGCTGCAAAAGTTTAAACTTTTAAAATAAAAACTGCTGTAAAAATTCCAAATAATTCCGACAAAATGAATTCAATTAAAAAAAATCAGGAAAATTAGAGAAACGTGAAACATCGTCGATCAAATATTAGGATAATGAAAAGTATTAATTTAAGTGAAATTATTTTGCACAATCACTAAAAAATACTTGATAATTCTGGACTGGACTGCAGGTTACTAGTGGAGTCACATGCGAAGGGTAGTGAATTGCCTCTAGATATGGAGGTAAATTGCGAAATAAGCAAAAAATTCTTGAATTCTTGATGAATAAGCAGTGCCCTACCAAGCGGACCGAGCGAACGTCGATATAAGCGTTCCATCTACTAAACCTAATGGTTTCCTGGAGTTTGGAGGAGGCATTCTTTTGCCTTTTTGGGCTGAGAAATCTACCCAAAACCAACAGAATCAGCAATTACAGAAAGAAAAGGGAAACTACTGCATTAAAGACCCGCAAGGGCATACCTAGAAAATCTACCATGATTGTGGACAAGCAAATGCAAAATACTTGTGAACATAAGAAAATAAGAACTGGCAAGATAAGATTATCGTAAAAAGACTGCAGCGCTTTTCGGGTCGCCAACCTGGGAAATCCTTGCAATGTAACGGAAATAAATTCTTATATTCGTTGAATTTGGTTTTCGTTTATCACGTGGTGAAATATTTTTAATATTAGGGGTTGTTTACAATGAGGTACTTGGTTGGTTTCACATTTTTTAATTAATTTAATTAATTCCGACTAGTTTTGACTGTAACATCATTAACCAAGAATGAATTGACCATAATGGTGTAACAATCGAAACTAGTAACTTGTAAAAAATTGTGAAACCAACCATGTGCCTCATTGTAAACAACCCCTAATCCTTATATTCCGAAATCTATGAACAACAAACTAAAGCTGAATCGTATGTTAGAACCTTACTTCAGACAGGCAAATTGAAAAACGTACAACTAGAAATGTAGCACCTTGGAGTATACATTCTGGGACAGGATCAGGACGAATAAAAATCGAAAACTATGCTATTTACTACTCAGGTAAAAACTTATAACATCCATACCAATTGTGTAGCTATTATGCTTAATTATCAGATGGAGAAAACAGTCGATTTCAGACCGAATTATCTTGAAGGGAGGATAAACACCAACCTCATACAAGTATATACTTCCTGCCCAGAAAATGAAATAGAGGAATTTTACAAACAACTTGATGAAATATTAAAATGCACTAAGACGGATAAAATGAATATCATAGTTAGCGACTTCAATGTAAAGGTGCGTCAAGAGGCAACACAAGGAGTATTGGGAGACTTCGGACTTGGCGAAAGAAATAAGAGAGGTGATAATCTAATAGAGTTCTGCCAAGCCGGTGGATACGTAATGACCAACACTTAAAAGGTGATTATATACATGGTCAACGCAAAAGATAACCAAGGTCATGTAATCCGCAACCAAATTGATTACAATCTATTCAACAACCGGTTCAAATTTAGTGCTGATGCAGCTACGGATCACAACTTAATAGCAGCTAAAATAAACCTCAAGTTGAAAAAAATGCAAAACACTTCACCAGAATAACGGTATGACATTTTGAACACCATCTAAGCAGAAAAATAATAACAACATCACACAGTCCCACAACGTGCGAACAGTTGAAGAAAGATGTTTAAATATAAGAGATGGCATCAATGGAACGACTAAACAGACAAACCTGTGGATGACAAAAGAGATTATTGTGCTTGTGAAGGAACAACACCAAGGAAGCTAAGTATAAAAGAAAAAAGAGAGAACTGGAAATCAAAAAAGCTAAGTAAGTGTGGATGAAAAGTAAATGCGATGAAATAGAACTGCTGCAAAGGACGATAAATTCAATACACACATGACAATTAAAGAAATCTTAGGTGCATACAAAAGCAATTGCACACACACTTTGGCAAATAACCCAAGATGATTATTAACACAGACAGATGAAATAATGGTAATTCATGTTGATATTGCATTACTCATAACTTATTTACTATAATAGAGGAATTTTACCAACAACTTGATGAAATATTAACATGCACTAAGACGGATAAAGTGAACATCATAGTTAGCGACTTCAATATCAAGGTAGGTCAAAAGGCAACACCAGGAGTATTGGGATACTTCGGACTTGGCGAAACTAATAAGAGATATGATAATCTAATAGAGTACTGCCAAGCCGACGAATACGTAGTGACGTTAAATATAACTGATGTGACTGAATGGGACCTGAATAAGTCAAAAAAATAATAACAAAAAATAACAGGCACACCTTACAGACTCTAAAGGCGGAAACCGGTCCGTGCATCCTCACAGCTGAAGTAGAAAAAATCTATCAATCAGGCTAAGAACAACACAGCCAGTAGACCCGAAAAATATATAATGAGTGGCTCAAATTATTGATCTAAGACAAAATAAAAGAACTATATTATTAAATAATCCTAAATACTGCTTAAGTTTATTAACACAATAAACATTTTGTTTTCTTATAATGCTAGAAACTAAAACACAGTCAGTACCCGATGCGATAAGCGAGAATCGCAAGGCTCCGGGCCCTAATAATTACAAGAATTAGGCTTGTAAGGAGTTCGCGAATATCTACCTACTAGTCCTGCTTAATAAATAGCGCAAACCCCTTTTGTTCTCTAATGATTATTGGACTCTATACCCCCAAGATGTACTGGACAAGCATCTAGAGCACCTGATCACGGTACGCTTGAAAAGATGTCTAAACGAACTACCTCATAGCCATGCTAGCAAGCTGAATGAACGACAAGGTAGTGATCTACGATGGGTTTTTCCAGGAATCGTTGCTTGGGCCTACTATGTGGAACATTCCCTACGACAAAGTGCTGAACCAGCCATTCCCAGATGGCATCCACATTGTGGGTTTTGTCGACGATATCATAATGGTGGTGTGGTATCGGGACATGGAGGACTTTGTACGTCTGGCACAGGACGCTACATACAAGGTCAAGAGAAGGCCGGTGTGGTATGGTTATCCAGATGCCGCGTAGGGTGCACCTGAACGGACAGAATTGAGACCCTGGGTCACGAGCTGCAGGTGGCACTCTTGGAGTTTAGATCGAGGCCAACTCTCGTTGTAGCTCTCAAGCCATTTTTACGGCAAGTGAACCGGGGGCTCTTCCGGTGGTGAGGGGATACAAATCCATTAATTCATCGGACGCGGTGCAGATCTTGCTATCCTGCACACTGGTATATCTGAAGCTAAGGGATAGGCAAGAGGCGTACGTACGCCTGGAGTTACACCCCCCAGAAGGACCGTGAAGCAGGAAGCTGGGGAACGTCTCCTGATAAGAATGCAAACCAGATGGATTGACGGCACAACAGAGAACTATTTTACCATCTGATGCAGATCTTCTTGGGGCACGGCTTCTTGATGACTTATCTGCCGTATAGGGGAGGAGGACGCGGATACGTGCATGTGGTGTCTGTGAGTCGTTGATAATATGCGTCACACCTTCATCATGTACTTTTTGGGGACACAGGGGAAGACTTCCTGGTCCCACGGATGTTTGAGGAAAGATATGGAACCCAGCCGCTTTATAATTCGGTAGCGGTGTTCAAATGAGCAGGTTATCAGAAGTATGGAAGAGTTATAGAATAATTTTAGTTAGAACTTGTATAATCATGAAATATAATAATAATAATAATGTAATTTATTAGATTGTAGTAAAGAGGAATGTAATGTAATCAGTTCCACCGACGTCTCCTCATTCAGAAGGGCCATTGCTATTCATGATCAAAAATTTAAAAAAATAAATAGTATATCTTCTAATATTTTAATATTTTCCAAAATAAATATGAATTAAATAATAAATAAATGAACGTCTAATAAAGAATTTTCAAAATTAATGAAAGAAATAATAAATATGAACGAATGAATTAATTAATAAATGAATGAATAAATAAATTAATGTAATATCTAACTTGTTATTAATTCTAGTAATTAAAAGATGCAGTAAAGAAAATTATTTTTTGTTAATTTATATGTGTATATAAATATAATTATAATATATATATAATGAGTCAATTTATTATAATTATTACAATAATGTCTTTCACGAAGCGGAAATAACATTCAAAATTTGGCGTTTGATTTTCTAAATTGTAAGAAATATTTGCATGTATCTACCCATTGCTTTCCTGAAGATTCGTTTATAGAATTTATAATTAAATATTAATGCATTACAGTACATGATTATTTCTATAGGATTTAAACATCCAGTTGGGTGGTTCTATATAAGATACCTGGGGAACTAAATTAGAAAGTGCGTTTTAAAAAGTATACAAAAACGCACTTTATTATAACATACACAATATTTTCTCATATATAATGTTGATTAAATGGAGATTATAAGAATAATTATCTCTAGATTTGAACAAATTTATATAAAAATATTTACTCCTTAAACTTTACTGATTTTAATTGTTATTAAAGTAATAATCTATTTCGTTGAACAAGTCAGGTAATCAACAAAGATATTTTTTTATATTTTCACCAACAGATTCAAGACAAAAAAGATTTAACAACATTTTATGTGTGTTTTTGTGTAAATAATAGAATTGTATGAATTAGATTATTAGCTTAATGAGCCATGCTCTCAAGTTATTACTGCATATATTACATAGCAGAATCAATATGCGTAGATGTTCTGGGCCAAGGACAGGTTTCCAAAAATGCATCGGGACAAGGGAAACACTTAGTTAATAATAAAATGGACTTAGGCTCTTCAGTATTGAGATTAAAAGGGAATCCTATAGTTCAGAAATTTAAATATCTGGGATGCTAGATCACGGAATCGATCAATCCCTCGGATGAGATAAGGTGCCGAATTGGACATTTTAAAAACAAATAATTCACAGTGCCTAACAACTACGTTTGTAAAATACAGACGCTCACCATAAGATACATTAACAAGAATGAAGCGTTTGAAATGTGGATTTATCGAAGGTTGCTTAAAATACCGTGGAAGAAGTTCTCCACAGAATATACCAAAGCAGACTAATATTACAGACAGTTAAACGCTGAAAATTGGAATATCTCTGACACCTACGCAGAGGACTTAGATATAAATTCCTAAGCCGACTCTAAATGGTAAAATAGATTAAAAAAGGTGGATAGGACGCAAAAAACTGTTGTGGTTACGGAATCTACGGCAATTGACTGATATGAACGCTGATAATCTTCTTCGCGTAGCGTAGGATCAAGAGTGCTTTAGAACAATTCTAAATATGGTTCCCTAGGGAGCACATAAAGAAGAAGAAGAAGAATTCTAGAAATCTCAAATAAACTTCAAGCAATCCAGAAGGAAACATTAATTCAGGAACTTTATCAAATGATAAATAAAAATTACTTTGTTAATATCACACACGGAATTTATTTCGTAACTATAGTTTCAACCTTACAAGGCCATTATAAACGTATAGTAAAAACTACTGTACATTTGATAATGGCCTTGAGAGGTTTAAACTATAGTTACGAAATAAATTCCGTGTGTGATATTAACAAAGTAAGTTCTATTTATCATTTGATAAAGTTCCTGATTCAATATGTATAACACAGTTATGGCTTCAAGTATCCAACTTAATTCGACAATACACAAAAAGTAAATAAAAAAATACTGGAAAAACTACCATAAAATAAAACAAGAACAGCTAAAACATTTTAGCTGGAAATTTGTAATAAAATAAAGCAAGAAATGCTGGAAGATTCTAAAAATCTAAAAGAAAAATAGTTGGTTAATGCTTGAAATCTAGAAGAAAATATAACTAATCTGAAAGGAAATATATTGGAAATGTTCTGGAAAAAAATAGAAAAAGTTCGGGTAAGCAATTGGATGGGTGACCGGTACCATTCGTAATTGGGATATAATTAATGATACTTCAGAATGACGGGGGCGATGCTTTAAATTAAAAAGCTCAGTTATATATACGCACAAATATACAACGGAAGAACTACGTGGCCTGTAGCCAAAGACTACTACTATTACTACTACTACTAAAATAAAAACAAAAGTTATGAAGCATTAAACAAGAAAGGAGGGAAGATACTCGAATTTTCGTAGAGAGACCGACCGAACTATGTATTATATATGCTATAAATAGTAGAAAATTCTACAAAACACTTCAATAAAATAACAGAATTGCTGCAAAAATCGAACATTTTTGAAGAAAAATTGCTGAAAAATTTAAATTGTCATTTTCGAGATGAAGTTGTCAAAACATCAGTCTAGAAAATTAATACAAATGTGATACCTACGAAGTTATTCATTTTATCGAAATTGTAAAAAACAATGTATTACAAAATCACGTATTTAGAAATAATTTAGCTCTTAGCCTCCTTATATATAAATAAGTAAAGCCACAAATCAGTATCATATAATTCACATAAATTTCGTATCTATATTTCCTTTGCCTTCACTTTATTATTATTGCTTAAGTAGAAAACTATTTAATGAAAAACAGTGGATAATTTATAACTATTATTATTACAATTAGTGTTTATGTTCACGAAATAATTATTTTGATGAAAAATATGCTAGAAATTTAATAATAAATTGTTATAAAATAAAAAACAAAAATATTCTTTTTTTAAAATATTTACATTTATTACACTATTTGAATTGTTATAAGTATGTTAATACAATGATGATTATTTAGTAATGAAATATATTATTATTATGAATATAAAAGTGAAATATATTCATTAATAAAACTGTCATTATAAAGATTTTTTTCGCATGTGCAAATATTCAACAACTTGATATACAATATAAGTTAAAACTTGAGTAATAAAAATTAAACGTGTTTTACTATATTGCATATATAATATACTATTACTTTATTGTAAACTTTGTTGTTATTGGGTTGATGCATAATCTTGCTGCTTTCTTTATAACTACAAAAATGAAAGCAAATTATTTTAAATGAAGAAAACGTTATTCAATAAAAAAGAGGTGTGACGAAAGCTTCAATAATTATGCACCGATCCTTTTTGTAGTAATAATATTTGACTAACGGCCAGATGGTTTTTTTGAAGTTTGTTCATGTATTTGTGTGTCTCACTAAGCTTAAAACTTCAATGTATCATCCTCGACACTATCAATCGCCATTAATTGTAACCCCAATGGCGTATGGTACCGATCATCCATTTAATAGCTGATCCGGACTAAAAATGCTGCACTATCGCTTTTACTAGTTTGTCTGCAACCCTTTGCACCCACCCGCTTTATTTATTAGAAAAAATTATTATTGTTTAATGAATATTCTTCTTTTAATTTAATAATCGAAGAAATTAAACTGTATAAATTATATAATTATTTTATGCTATTTTTAAATCGTAATACAACAATACAATTACAAAATATTAACTCTTATTTAATTAAAATGATTAATATTTCTTGATGAAAGAATAATATTGTTATTGCACATTTTTAACCAGTTAAAATTTATAATTCATTTGAAAATGATCGTCGCTTATGTCAGAAAAATATATGAAACATAAGTGTTAAATTAATATTTGAACTAAAAATTTATATTTTTAATTAAAATTAGTTTAAAAAAACGTACCCATTTTTCTTCAGGAGATCGTTTACACTGAGTACTTCCAACATATCCAATTGTGTCACAGACCGTAATCAAATGAGGTACCGCGGAAAACACTCGACCTGAAGACGGTACGCGCACCTTCAAAACGTCGCTGTAGTTCCGCTAATGACTGCCGATGAAATGCCAGTGTCAATTCGAATACAATCAGCGCCTACCTCAAGCCTTGCCTTGAATAAACTACTTGTCCGCCGTAATGTAGAGACAACACGACTCTACCTGGAAAATGCAAAGAAAATTAAAATTAATATATACCAACACACGTAGGTACTCAGTCGATATGTCCGCGAATTGATGATTTATTGCCAATTAACTTCACAATTTTTATTGGTTTTCCCCAATTGCGATTACTTGCTTATCAACGGTATTGTTAATAGTGCACGATTATGAGATTATTATTAAGAATTTTTTTGTTAAAAGAATATAGACTAATTTATTTATGTTATATTAAATAAAATCTTAATTTCACTTTTATCTCATTTACACACCTCGTTTATCAGGTAGCTAGATCTTCCTTTACTCAGTTGTACTAATTTTTTACATACATTCATTTCCTTGAGCTTTTATATATAACTTCTTTCATTCACACAATATTATGCTTTTTTTAGACGTAAAATTACATCACTGTTAAAACACCAATACGTATTTTAAAGTAAACATTAGTGATCAAGACAAACATTGGGCACCATATGTTGTATGTGAGATATGTGAAGAGGGCTTAAGGCATTGTAGTAATGGATCAAGGAAATCCCTACCCTTTTGAATACCAATGGTTTGGCGTGAGCTAACAAATCACCACGATGACTGTTATTTCTGTATGTGCAATGTACATGAATATAACACAAAAAATTTAAACAACATCATTAATCCAAACCTTAAGTCTGCAATTAGGTCAGTGCTGCATGGTCCAGATGTGCCAATACCTAATAAACCAACAAATTTAGAAGATGTTACAAGCAGTTCTGAACCTGAAGTTGATGAAAACAACTGAACTATCGAGCGTTACTATGTAACTGCAATTATTTTTCAAGACCGAACTTAACGACTTAGTTAGAGACTTAGCTCTTCCAAAGGATTTTTCCAAAATTTTGGCTTCCAGGCTTTAAAGTAAAAATTTAAATGGCATAAGACGTTAAAATCTCGTATTTTAGTAAACGCATTATATTTTAAAGAAAGTGGTTGTCTAGCTTATTGCACCAAAATTTCCAGTTTGATAAACAAACTTGGGAGCACATACAATCCCGATGATTGCAGGCTTTTAATTAATTCTTCCAAAAGAAGCCTTAAAGCTGTTCTCTTGCACAAAGGGAATGTTTTTCATCGGTACCGGTTACCCGTTCTATACAAATGACGGAAAGCTACAAAAGTCTTAAAGTACTGCTTGAAAAAATCAAATACAATGATCACAGTTGGAATATTTGTGAGGATTTGAAAATTGTGGGACTTCTACTAGGATAGCAGTCATGATATAAGAAGTACCCATGTTTTTTTTGTGTGAGCTGGACAGTCGAAGTAGACATCAACATTGGAAGAAAAAGGATTGAATAAGAAGAGATAATTTAACTCCCAGATCAAAAAATGTTCTGCACGAAAGTTGATCCACGAAAAATCTTGTTACCTCCACTGCAAATTAAACTAGGATTAATGAAACACTTTGTTAAAACTTTTAATAAAGATGGAGACTGTCTCAAATACCCACGTGGAAAATTTTCCGGTATCTCAGATGGAAAATTAAAGGAAGGAATTTTTGTCGATCCTCAAATAAGGAGATTAAGATCAAGAATTTGTTCATACCATAACCGAAACTGAAAAAGATGCAAGGGTTTCATTTGTTAATGTTATTGAAGTTTTTTTTGGGAAACAACACAACAAGGATCCTAACCACAAAGAAATTGTGAAAAACATGCTACAGAAAATATGGAATTGGGATGTAATATGAGCAGAAATGTTCACTTTTTACACTCGCACATTGATTCCTTCACCGAAAATCTTGGTGATGTCAGTGACTAGCAAGGTGAGAGGTTCATGACATGAATACATGAAAGAAAGAGAACGCAGGTATCAAGGTCAGTGAAATGTTTTAATGATGGCTGATTACAATCCGGCCCTAGAATACAGAAGAAAATCCACTAAACAAAGTTTTTCAACCAAGAGGGAAAGATCTTCTGGAAAGAAAAGAAATTAAAGATAGTTTAAGACTTTTTCAATTTAGTTTACTATTTGTAATTTGTTTTTGTCTCTATTTATCAATAAAAATAGCGTTTATTTTGACCAAATTTTGTATTACTTTTATTTTAACATTAATAAAGAAAACCTTACGTGGTAGGGCAAAATGATACTCGGATTTGAATTCAGCAGATTAAAGTTATACAAAATCAGATGTCAGATCGAAATCAACTTTCAAAAAGTCAAAATTTGTTGGCCTGTGTAATATGTCCCTTATATTCCCTATCTTTATCAGTATATCTTACTTCTTTTATGTTTCCTACCGACTTCTCCATAATCTCTAGTTCATCTGCATATGCTATACACCATTTTCCCACACAACTACATTCCCTGTTAGCACCGTTTAAATACTTTCTTCATATCCACTACATATAGATTAAATAGTAGTCGGATTAGTTGATAAGGGTGGAAACTTTAACTGGAATAAAACTCATATCTCACGTTACGTATTAATAAAGATATAACGGGTGTCCAACAATTATTGCAGTCCCGGGTGGCGTTGGAATAAAAAACTGACGTTCTTAATGCACATTTAAGTTATGTTTGACAATTAATATGTCAGTTCATTTATTTGGCACATGAAAGAATTGACCTACGTTTTTGATTCCAACGCCACCCGGGACTGCAATAATTGTTGGACACCCGTTATAAGTCTTTTACGTTGTAAAAAATTAACTAATAATTAGAAAATTACGTTACATATTCTTTTTCCTTGCCATCATTTCTATGTATATGCAGTTTGTTTATCTGTTCCTGGGAGTGCCCACCCACCTCCGACCTTTTTTTCAAAAGGAAAGGTATGTCAAGTGATACCTCATTTGAAAGATCTCTTCGCAAGGAATACAACACACAATTTTTTCTTGAATATTTTTAAAACCCACGTGATAAAAATGAAAACCAATTTATTATACGCTGCTTTTAAATAAATAATACATGAATAATTTAATTGAAGTCCTCTCTTCAGGGGAAAATAAGACAAACTTGGGAAGATAATGGTGGAAATAACTCCACCAAAGAGACTTTCTGTGACAGCAGTGTCGTCGAAGCAACAGTAGGCAAGAGTCGGAGATCTTCTTTTTATGAACTCAAGCCTATCCATGTGCAATCAAAATTTTTGTAAGAAAGTATTTTCATATAGGTATTTTGAATTTTATCACATTGACTTATAATTTTATAGAAGTAATATTACGCGAACAATATCGTATACTTGGCATCTCGGAGACATTGTCACAATGACAGATTAATGTCAAATACATCTCCCAAAAAGGGACAAAAAATAGCATATTTGCTCCAATATATTCAAAATGAAGAAGTCAGAAGCTCTCAGTATGTATTACTGATCAGTGGATGGATGTGGGTTTGAGTGGAAGAACACTGGAAACTAGTGAACTCCGCCCGTGATTCTTGCTGTCTAAATTTTTGTAGGTGTTTCATTATTTTATGTATTTTTTTGTAAATGTATTATTAGCAAGAAGAACAAAGTTATAAAGAATAAGAATAAGAATAAGGAAATCAACAAATTCCAACAGATGTAGTCGCTTTAGATGGGTATCATCTATCGAGACTCTCGAGGTTGGTTGTTATATTCAAAATACTTTTATGTTTGAAATATTAAATTGTGTAAAGTCTGTGGACATCGAACATCTTTGGATTAAGTTGTCAGTACTTAATCATGTCTGTTTTATCAGTACTGTGTATAGACCGCCCAATAAATATTTCCGAACATTTTAAAACATATTCGAAGATACAATGTCAGAGTTTATAATAATGTCACATGATATAATATGCGGCAGAGATTTTAATATTAATCTATTTGAACCAGAATTATCAAAATCCAAATTATTTTTGACCTGTATTGACTTCTTCAACCTAAAACAAATTATTAACTTACCTACACACATCAATAAAGAATCAAATCAAATAAGTCGAAAGATGTTGGCAATATAATAAAGAAAAGGAATTTAGAAGATTTAGAACTACTCGAAAATCTTTTAGAAATTACACCGTTTCATTATATATTACAAACCTCAAATGTAGATGAAAAAGTTACGCTATTAAATTTACTAGTAACTGAAATATTCAATACAGTGGCCT
Organism: Ontholestes murinus; assembly: GCA_963969525.1. Classification (NCBI taxonomy): domain Eukaryota; kingdom Metazoa; phylum Arthropoda; class Insecta; order Coleoptera; family Staphylinidae; genus Ontholestes; species Ontholestes murinus. The sequence goes on along the minus strand of CAXAKX010000623.1, from coordinate 13,669 downwards.
TGTGTAAAATAAGGATGAGGAAGCCTAGACCACAATGGTTAACAAATACAATTAAATATATGATCGATCTACGTGATGACATTTAAAAATATAAATATTACAAAAATCAGATATATTCGAAATACTAGAAAACACTTAGAAATCAAACGAGCATAGCAATCGGTAATGAAAAAAAGCAATATCTAGAGTTTACTATAAATCACAATGACGGAAAATATTTTTGGAATGCCTCAAACACATTAAATTTTCATAACAAAAGAACAATAACATTATTATCTGACTCATTAAATGAACCGAACGCAATTACCTGTCGAGCTTTATATCAAATATGCTCCCCATTGATAAAGATCTAATCGATTTTTATAATAATAATACTCTGACAAATTTTGAACATCTTTTATCATTTAAACCAATAAATGAAAATTCTACATATAAATATTTGTTAGACGTTAAATCAAATGTCACAGGCATAGATAATATTAATATTACTATGATCCTAATGTGCTGTCCCTTTATTTTACCGTTTTTTAAGAATCTAGAAAGTTTCTCGTATTATACCATTAAATCAAAAAACCGCATTGAATTTAGTGACTTAAGACCAATCAGTATATTACCCTTACTGTCGAAAATCGCAGAAAAAGCAATTAAGGACGATTTTCACGACTTTATTACCAAGAACAATGTGCTTCCCACCTATAAATCCGGTTTTCGCCCATTTCATAGTTGCAGAATTGCCTTACTAACCACAAATGATGATAACTTAGAAAGACGGATGCTGGTAAAACAACGGCCTTGGTTCTACTCGACTATTCCAAGGCATTTGACACAATCTGTCATGAGCTCCTTTTCTGGAAACGTAATAACTCTGATTAGAGATTATTTATCAAATAGAAGGTAGTGTGTTGAAACTAATTTAGGTAGATCAACAAAGTTTGACATTTTAGGCGGGGTTCCACAGGGATCAATACTTGGTCCAATAATTTTTGCTATCTATACGAGTTACCTAACTAATTGTATTAAATATTGTAAAACTCATCTATATGCCGACAATATACAATTATAGTAGTAGTAGTGTTTGGCTATCGACGCTGTGGTCCTTCCGTCATGTGTCATTTGTGTATTTGTGTGTGTGTGTAAATGAGCTTGTAACTTTAAAGGATCGCCCCCGTCACTCTAAATCACCATTAATTGTATCCCAATGGTGAATGGTACCGGTCACCCAACCAACTACTGAGCCGAACCAACGTTGCTTCACGTCAGTTCGGAGCCGCAACCGAATGCGCCACACCGGCGTGTACACAATTATATTTTTCATTTGATGCCAGTAACTTAGAGAACGCAAATCAGGCAATTAGTAGAGACCTTAATGATCTAATTTCAATGACTAGCAGACACCACTTAACGATAAACCCATCAAAATCATCTGTCGTCATCTTCGGTAAGAAGAAAAACGAAGTTAAAAATGAAATTGAAATATAAGCCGAAAGTATTAAATTTGAATGTGTTAATTCCATGAAAAATCTGGAGCTTGATTGATTCTGATCTTCGCTTTAAAAAACATATAACTAAATGTGTCCAAATGGCCTACAAGAACTTGAAATTGTTATATCCAAGACGTCATATTATATCGGAAAGTAACAAAATTAAATTGTCCGGCCTATTAGTGTTAAGTCATTTCAATTACTGCGATGTCATATATGCACCCTGTCTTGATAAAGATACACAAGTGCGAATACAGAAAGTTCAAAAATCATGCTTAAGATTTGTATACGGCATACGTAAATATGAAAATATATCTTATAAGCTCAAAGACGCAAACTGGTTGAATATGGAACAAAGAAGATTGTTACACTGTGTAGTATTATTTCATAAGATCATCATACACCTGTCAGTCATCATATCTACATTGCAAAATTCGAACAGATGTTCACACACTTAATTTAAGGTTTAAAAACCTATTATCACCACCTCTACATAAATCTATATTTTTCAGAAGAAGTTCTACTTTTAATATTTACAACACTTACAATAAAGTTCCAATAACTTATAAAATTCTGAATCTTAAATGCTTAAAAAATGCTTATAAATCATTCTTATTGGAGGTCTCTTCAAAAATATGATTCCTAACTCTATTTCTTAAATGATATATTATGGCTACTCAATTTGTTAACACCTAAAATGACTGCAGATTGTGTCCAAGTGCACAATGTGTGTACCAGGGTTTTTTGGATGCTAAATATATGATACTAAATGGGTTAAATGGATAGAGTATAATCTATGACAACGTAATATTACTTACCCAAGGGCTAAGACTTGGATCAACTGTAGTTGTTTCTTAGTCATTTTTATATATCCCAAATATATAATTCTAATTGTAATTGTAATTATATTGTAACTATTGTTATGGAATGCAATAAATAAATAAATAAATAAGTACAATGAATAAATAAATACTAATTACTACACATACATTCCTTTCTCTCAATTTTTCTGTTTTATTAGTCAATTTAGTCCACGATTCCTCGGTCCTACGGAAGCCTCCTTACATTTACAGGAAGTAAGTCTATATTATTTACTTCTTATTCTTACTTTTTATACTCTGTATATAAGAAATACTTCCGTATTTAAGTGCATCTACACCGTCCCCAATTTAATACCTTTTTGAAATAGTCCCTTCACTCCATACATTATGGAACTCCCCTTTTCTTCTTCTTGAGATTTTATTTATGTGTTCCTCTTAATATTGGAATTAATACATCTCTCCAATGTCTTTAATAGAAATCCTCCGGTTCTCCAAACGCTTGTCTGCAAAATGCCTGCTCTTCCTTCTCTCTTATTCAAGTGCTCAAAATGCCTTTTCCACCTCAGCATTTCTACAACCTCTGACAATAAAGTTCAGTAAACAATCCTGTAACATTAACGTAAGTGAAATATTGAGTCTTTAAAATGTTATTATATATGTCTCCATGTTTGATAACTTTTCCCTGTTATTAGATCTATGTATCTGCTGGGAAATAAATTATTATTATTATTATTATTAACGAAAGTTACCTTACTGTCACCTTTCATAACTATGTACCGCTGAGATCTGCTATACATGTCCTGGAAACTTTTCAAGAAGTCTTCTTTTGGGATGAAGTTCAAAAGCCTCGCCGCGTTTCATTGGATCTCAGGAATATCGTTAAATCTCTTTCCTTTCAAGGCGAATTTGAGGCGTGGAAATAGGAAGAAGTCTGGAGGATTGAGATCTGGCGAGTATGGTGGATGTTCAATTTGCCCCACCTCCTCTTTTGCGAGCAAACGTTTGATGATATTGGTTGTGTGAGGGCGAGCATTGTCGTCAAAAAAAAAGATGAACCTTGTTGTGCGTACTGGCGTAGACGTTTCATCAAACGGTTCAAAATTTCAATGTACCTTGCAGCATTTATCGTCGTTATCTCAGAGAGAATTCCCTTGTGGATAATGCATTGACTACTGAAAAGGGTCATACGGCTATTTGATACTACATGCAATTCAGAAACTGTCCCTATTAGTATGATGTGATACAAAAGTGCACCTCCAGAAATTACGGAGAGCTTTCCTTTAGTCGCAACATTGCTAAGCTCCAATTTCATATACTATTTAATATATTTGTAATTGTACATATTTTAATATACATTATTAATCGAGGTTAAAGAGAACCTTACTTACCTATAGTTTTCGTTCTTTCGATTCAGGTAAAAACGCCATTCGATGCTTTGCGATTTCGTTTTAGGGTCATACCTGAGAAACCATGACACATCCTCAGTGACAATACAGTTTAAGAAGTTTAGTGTCATATCCGCCGTTTTCACAAAATCTTTATAAACCTCTAAACGTGCCTGCTTCTGATCGCCATTTAAGTGACGACAACACCCTATATTCTGGGCAATGATTTGTCCCACGTATTCACGGTTAATATGCAGTTCATCAACTGTCATGCGTACTGTTAATCAACGATCTTTCTTGAGTAATTTTCTCACTTTCTCAATGTTTTCGCCACTGACGGAGATCGCCTTTCTTTCGCTACGAGGGTTGTCAGAAAAATGTTCACGGCCTTCTCGAAAACAGGCGAACAACTCATACAAACACTTGAATGGCACTGATTGATCCTCATAAACACGTACCAGCATCGCATGAGTTTTTTTCGGTGCTTTTCTCCAAGCTTAAAATAAAATTTTAAATAGATTATTTGTTCGTTCATTTTAACGTTCTCAGTTAAGAACAAACTCACTAAACAAGCCCTTTATAAAACAAGTCTTACAAGTCGTACAAAATACACTCAACTGAAATGTCACTACGTAAGTGCAGAGTTTTGTATCGCCAGTGTGGCAAGATCGGCTGTTCTGACTTCATTCACCGAACTTTATTGACAGAAGTTGTATTTCGCTTCTATTTGACTATCTGCATTTCCCACATTTTCAAATTGGTTTTGTTGTTTTTAATCTCGAACTTTTACCTCTCTTGGAGCTTGTTTGGCTTTGACGCACTCCTCTTCAGACCAATAGCCCTTGCTACCTCTTTAATATTCCTTTCGCTTAATCATTGCTTTTTCCGCCACCTTTCTTAAGTCAGCGATTAAATTAGGTCCTACAATATACATCTCTTTTAACTGTCTCATATTTTTTTAATCCTATCTGTGTAGCTTCACCTATTTTTTATTCTTTCGCTATCCTCTTCGTTTTTGATCAAACATATATGGGCAGTTATAGCAAAGTATCCAATCTATATCTATTTTCTATGACAAATTCTAAACATTTGATCTTATATATATATGTAAGTAATTGTGGAGGCTTTCACTTCAAAAACAATTGTCTATTCGTGACTAGAAATAAAATGACAGCTCTCAGAACTTGAATGATGGAAAATAAAATTGTTTCCGCTGAATTTAAAAATTGTAAACATGTAACTACTGAATGAATTGGCTTTATATTTTCAAGATTTATCCTCAATGGAATAGTTTTACATTTTCTGTAAAAATATTTGCCTAATCGTGGCTAGAACCAAAATCGCAGCGCTTAGAATTTGAATGATTGAAAATAAAATTGTTTTCGCTGGATTAAAAAATTGTCAGAATGGAACTACTGAAGCAATCAACATTAATTTTTCAAGATTTGCCCTCAATTGAATAGATTTTAACTTTCTGTAAAAACAATTGCCTAATCGTGGCTAGAACCAAAATCGCAGCGCTAAGAATTTGAATGATTGAAAATAAAATTGTTTTCACTGATTTAAAAAAAAAATCAAAATTTAACCACTGAACGATATAGCTTCACATTTTTAGGATGTGTCCTGAATTGAATTGTTTTTAACTTTCTGTAGAAACAATTGCCTAATCTTGGCTAGAAACAAAATGATAGCACTCACAATTTTAATAGCTTCCTTTATGGAAAATATAATTGTTTTCGCTGAATTAAAAAATATATAAAAATTTAACCACTGAAAGTATAAGCTTTAAATTTTCAGGATTTGCCTTTAATTGAATACTTTTTAATTATCTATAAAAACTAAATTAAAATAATTAATTGTAAAAATGTATCTGCTAACAGAATTAGCTTTAAATTTTCAAAATTTATCATCATTTGCTAGTTTTTAACTTCCTGTAAAAACAGTTGCCTAATCGTGGTTAGAAACAAAATGATTGCACTCGGAATTTGAATGATGGATAATAAAATTCTTTTCGGTGGATTAAAAAAATGTAGCAATGGAACTACTGAAGCAATCAACATTACATTTTCAAGATATGCTCCCATTTGGATAGTTTTTGTCTTTCTGTAAAAACAATTGCTTAATCATGGCTATAAACAAATTGGCAAAGTCCAGTATTTGAATGATAGAAAATAATATTGTTTTCGCTCAATTAAAAATTTGGAAAAATTTAACCACTGAAAGGAATTAGCTTTAAATGTTCAGGATTCGTCTTTAATTGAATAGATTTTAACTTCCCTGTAAAAACAATTGCTTAACTGTGGCTAGAATTTAAATGGTAGCGCTCAGAATTTAAATTATAATAATTAGAAAAACACGAAAATATTTTCGTAAAATCTCATTTGTAGATTTTATGAAAATATTTTCGTGTTTTTCTAATTATTAGTGAACTTTCTACAACGTAAAGGACTTATATATTTTTATTTTTAAATTATAAGTTAACTCTGTATCTTTCAAAATAAAACACGTTTAATGATGTAAAATAAAATTGTTTTCCCTGAATTGTAAAAATGTAACCACTGAAGGAATTAAATTTAAGTTTTCAGAATAATATAATGAATTATTTGATTAGAAAACGCCGACAGAGGAGACGACTAATAAAAGCTGATATCTCGGTAACACAAAGTTTATTAAATAGAAAACATTTTTTTGTCAGTTTTCCTCTTCTTTTTCAATTTATTTAGATAAGAAACATGGTTTTCTAGTTTTCACAACGTTGCCTTTATCTTAAGTTCAATCATCTTTTCCTTTAAAATTTTTATGCGTAACTCAAAAAAGTAAAACTCGTTATGAATGAAGATAGAAAAAAATCATCACAAAACTGTTAGTTATGTATAGAGGAGAAATCTCGTTTTCCAGTTTTTAAACGCTGCCTTTATGTCAAGTGCAATGATCTTTCTCCTAGAAGAATTTACTCGAAATAAAAAAAAAAACACTTTATTAATAAGAACATGAAAAAGTTCTTAGTTATGAAGGTTGAAGTAATCATTAAAAAACTAATAACCATATTAGGAATAATAAAGAACTCTCGTTTTTCTAGTTTTTAAAATATTTATTTTAATAATAATCTCTTTAGGAAATTTCACTTCTTATTCAAACAACTAAAAAAAATGTGTGTGAATAAGGAATTGAAAAAATAAAGTTTTTGGCCTTTATCTTTTTTACCTTAAGTTTAATTATCGTTCTTAAAAAAAAAAATATGAATTAGGAAATAAAAACTGAAGTTTTTAGCTAAGAAGATGAAAGAAATCATTATCAAACTAATTAGGCCATATTAGGCATTAACTAAACTAAAACAATTTTTTTGAATGAGGTAATACTAGACAGGAAGTTTTAAGCTAGGAAAATGGAAGAAATCATTTCAAAACTAATAACTATATGAAACATAGAGAGGAAATCTCATTTCTTCGTGATTTCATCTTAATTGTTAATCTTTGAATGTGTGTATTTTATTTAAAAAAATATAATTGGAAGAAACATTTATGATTTTATAGAAATTTATAAAAGAAGAATATAATACTTTTCAGGAAAGCAATTTTAACTCTTAAAAAATCTTTGACAAAGAGATTTTTGCGAATTTATACTTAAATGAGGCAATAGAACACATTCAAAAGAGTTTTGGGGATTTTTTATATATATATATATATATATATATATATATATATATATATATATATATATATATATATATATATATATGTGTGTGTGTGTGTGTGTGTGTGTGTGTGCATTTGAATGGCAATTTGGAGTAGAATTTTTGGGGCGAAAGGCGCTAAAAACTTGTTACTGCTTTTTAATTGACTGTACATATACGATATGTAAATATTTTAATACATTTTTTGTTGTTGCGAAAAATGATAAAAAGGTATTACACATTTTTCTATACAAAAAACGTAAAGTATTTTCGCAAGTATTAAACATGATAAGGGAAATTGTGGTGTACATTGTTTTCCTAATAGTTTACATAATTTACTAATCTTCGGTAATATAGGTTCAACATATTTAAGTGATAAATATAAACCATTAATTTATACTTATAAATTATTTTCACAACAATGGTTTTTAAGGACTACAAAAAGCAAAATAACTTAGAGTTATATTGGCCAAGGATATAATATTTGTTTTCTGTGGTTTGAAGAGGATAAATATTTAAAAAAATTCATATTGTAAATAACAACTTTTAAAAATGTGTGTGTCTATCGGTAAATTAAGGAACATTTAAGATTTTGAACTTTAAAGCTTTTATTTATTTAATGAATCAAATGCCTGATAAAGCCACAGTGTGGTTAAACAAATAGCAGTTTCTTTACATAATAAAACAAAACTGTTTAGTCATCCACGTTTATTAATTTAGGTGCATTTCTTAGGTTACCTATTTTTCATAGTCTATTACAATTCGTTGTAAAAAAACTCTTCGGTATCTTTAAATCAGTTGTTTGCAAGTGAACGTCTGTCGGTATGTTTTCATAAAACATCTAATTGCATATCCTTTGAATTCCATTCTAATGGATTTCAATTGCATAGAAACTGTTTATTTGGTAATTTTCAAAGATTCTATAAGTCTTTCTTGCATTTGACTCATACCTTTATTGAGTAATGCCTCTAACACATTTTCTTCGATCTTTTCTGTCTAGAGTCTTGTCTTCAACATTGATATTGCTATTTGTGAAACGTTGGAAAATTTCTCTACATGATTTATAAGTTGGAGCACTGTCATGATAAACTTATTAAAGCATTCGACACACTCCAGCTGCAGTTTTCTTCTAATTAAAGCAAAAAACTGAGATCTCAAACAAATGCCGTAAACAAATTTTGACATATTCAAATAATCTAATTATCACACACATCACATTCTTCGTCGGGTTAGATAGATATAATTTCAGTAATTTTTACAACCATATACATATATCAAGGGCACACACTTAATAATTATTTTATATTACAACAGCCATAAATATTTGTAACATTAACCAATCATCATTCATAATTTTTAATGAATGATCTTAATTTTCTTTTTCATTGCTAATGTTTGAAAAACATTTATTACCTATAAAATTTTATGGATATTTTTTGTATAATTAGGCATTAAAAATATTTTTTTCCGCAGAATTGAAAATGCAACAAAAAATCCATAATGTATACTATTCTCCCTCCCTCTCACTCTCTTACATACACAACCAATTAATTTCTTTTGCAACTTCTTTTAACTTTGGTAGTGTTTTTGGCATATACAAATATATTGTTAATAATTGATTAATATTTTTTAACTTCTATAATTTAAGAATGATGCATCTAATTGAAGTTATATCTTAAGATTGCGATCAATCTTGATTATATTATATAATCAAAAGTAAAAACATATTTGTCTAATTTATACATGAATTAGAAATACGCGTAACTTTTTTATTTTATATTTTAATAGTGACTAAATCAGTCAAACTTTCTCTTGAAGAGAAAAAACGTTTTACGTTGTAATCAAGTAGAAATCTTTACGGCGTTAGTTTCGACACATTTTGAAACTATAGTGACTATTATAAGATAAATTATGTGATGTTATAAAAAATTACTTCTATTTATAATTTATAAAAATGTATGACAAAGTGGAATTACTTATTTAATTTGTACATACTATATTTTACATAATAAATATTTTAAAATTCAACTAGTATACCTTGTTAAATAGTGGATTCAATTTCTACAAAGTAAACACCTGTAGAATCAATTATTACAAATTTCAGCTAATTATATAATTAAAAATATATAGATTCCTGTTGCGTTTTTTTAATTCCTAAAAATTTTTTTAGCTTTAGTTATTAAAACGTTGTCCATGAGAAACTCACTAACTAAAAAAGAAGAAACATTAAATTAACGATGGGAGAATTAATATTGCGCCAACATTATACTTGATATTATGAATTATATAAGCAATACAATTAGTTTGTCTATTTTTTTAAGTGAATTCATTTCCAGAAATTATCTTAAATAAATGTTAACTTTCTGGCGTGAAATCTATTTCCATTTTGTGGATTTGAAGTTTTGTGTAATCAACACTTCTTTCATTTACTAAAGCAGTTAAACTTTCTCTTGAAGAGAAAACACGTCTTAAGTTGTAATTCAGTAGAAATCTTTATGGGGTTTTTCTTAGCCTTCAGGCTAAGTACATTCTTATGATTACGTGTCTCGAATTTATAACCGTTGCTACCCAAACGTAGAGAAATTAGAAGCCAGGAAGGAGGTCTTCAACGCCTTTGACGTTAGAGGGCTTGGATTAAGAGTGACTCCAAAATAAAAATCTAAGGATAACAATGAATGTCATCTGTATCTACAGTTCATATATCTTGAAGCAGAATGCATTGAAGAAGAAAAGTGAAGCCGAAGAGAAGAAATATGTAAGGAAAATGATGAAAACTAGTACATAAATAAAATCATTTAAAGTCTCTTAGGTACTTGTATAAAAAAGTTTATTTTCTAAATTACTTATAATGAGAAAAGTATAGTAATTGATTTTGAAGACTACTTTATTACTTACTACAATAATGGTATTATAAAAGTTAATCTCTGGATAAAATTACTAGAGGGCAACATAACATGTCCGTCGTGCAATATTCCTCTGCGTTAAATGCGAAGACATACATCTATTCTGATTACTGCCCACAAAACGCACTAATTCTAATGGCTATAATTAAACCACATATCGCAGTTGTTCATTATTCGAAAACAGTCTTCCAAATCGAAGTCATTTAGGAATTTTAATTCCAAGAGGAGATAAGACGTTCTGTCGATACGAACCTTAACAGTTCCCTTTCTAAACATCAAAGACACAGCCGATATTCTTATTACTGTCAGCAGTACCATCTGAAGTTCAAAAAGCGACCACCGCATTCGTTTTCACCAGACCTATGAGCTCTAATAATTAAGGTGCTGTTTCAACATCTACAAAATTTTTATGATTTCAACCCAATTGCCAACGATCTATCACCACAGATTGTACTACTTGTACAGACTTCCTTTGCATAAGGTTGAGTATATCAGCTCAATATGACCGCTCAGGTTGCAACCTACAAGACAGAGGTGGCCTGGCTTTCGCGACGTCGTGCAAGCAGGACCAAGGAGGAGTTCATCTCGATCCTGGGCCAGGAGGTGCTGGTGGCTAACCGAAACCGACTCAAGTACATGGGTGTCTTACAGAGGCGGACTGCCAAAACGGTGGGAAGACTTTTGGCGAACGTGGGAGGCCCCTCGGAGGCCTCTATGCTTCTCCGGCATGGGGCTTCATGCGTACAGTCCAGAAAGAATCTGTACAGACTCATAAGCGCTCGCAGACCTACTAGTGCTGGCGCGGCACCAGCAAACGCAGGGCCAAAATTGAGGCAGCTCAACGACTCCAAGCCAGGTAGCAGTTACGATGGGAAGCAGGCAAGAAGGGGTCCTGGACTTCCCAATGAATACCCTCCATCGACCCGTGGATAGCATAGATACATAGAAAACTGTCCTACCACCTGATATAACTGTTCACGGGGCATGGAAATATTACTCTTTTCCGCACGAGAGTAGGATGTTAGTTCATTAATTTCCTACTCGAGTTCTAGGTTTGTTAAACAGATCCTTGTCTACGAAAGTAGAAAAGTTTTCTTAAATACAACTGCTATGCGTTTAGGCTAATTTACATCTGTTTGAAACCTGACCGATGTCATCTGGATCATAGGAACATCACCAGCATGCAATCAATCAATTCGTTTTTCAGATCTCCGAAGACAATAAAATTATTTGTTGAAGATGGAGGCTTCTACTTCGTCATACATCGTTAATAAAAATTGAGTTATACAAAGTGAAAATTGTTTTAAATTTGTAATCTCACCCGAATAGGGCAACGTGGCAGTTAAGGTGTTAAGGAGTTTGATAATGTTGCATGAAGGCCTTATTTTTAAATTGATGCAACTAGCTGGAATTCCGGAAGGGAGGATGCCACAAGGAGTACACAAGTGCAAAGTGGAAGGCAAAAGACCAATTGGAAGGCCAAGAAAGTGTTGGCAGAATTCAATTTAAGAAAACAACAAAAAAAATTTAAAGAAACGGATTGGTGTTTTGTGTGTCAGTTTAATCTTATCGGATGGTTTCGTCGATAATAATACTGCAGTTGATTTTAAAGGTGATTATTCTACGGGTGCTAGTTTAAGACTAATTTACAACTACGTACAATTGGCGATGGGCCGTACAGAACGGAGAATTAAATTAAGAAAAGCCAGGGCCCGAATCGGGGCTGTAGAGTAATTGAATTAAATTTAATTGAATAGAATATCCGAACTCAGGGGATTTATAGAGTCTGGTATGATACCATATCTTTTAATTGATATAACTAGAGCAGAATAGAGTTTACTAGAATTTGGCATGAAAGCTATAATTTTAAACTGATAAAGCTGGAGTATCTAGAATATATGTTTCGAGTATTCAACGGTTTTAATAGTTAAAGAAAATTCCATACTAAAATTAACTATTCGTAGGGTGGGAGAGTGTACACTACGTTAAAGCAAGCGTACGATATTAGCTGACCTTCTTGAGGGTTTGGCCCTATCTATACCCTTCAATATCCGATTCATACCGAATCGAGCTTCAGTCAGGATTGAACAATACCCTGAGAATACTGCCAGATGAATAAAATTCTTACTTAACTCATGGTGACACATTTTTATGTAAGTTAGAAGATTAATTGAAACACTTGGTTTTGTTTTAAAATAGTTAAACAAAACCAAGTGTTTTAATTAATCTCCTAATTTACTGAGAATACTTTTCGTCTGTACAAAAGTACAGAGGGACTAGTTGGTTCTTCTCCTGAAGAATATTGCTCGGTCCCAGATTTCGTTGTAGAATATTTTTACCGCGACTTCTCGACTCTCCTGAATTTACTTTCGGTATCAAGTAACCTCGATTTAGTCTTTGGTAAGGCATCAGAACTAGTATTAGGTTTTTAGGTATTATTTATTTTCTACAACATGCTTACAAAAAGATTCCAAATTATACAAAATAACAATAGTAATCTATAGAAATTTTGATCGCATATGCATCCTCTATTCTTGGTAGTGTTAGTTTCTCCATGAAGACTTTCTGGGACTATTTATCAAATTATTTGCCAAGTATGGCCTTTTTTGTCCTAAAAGTGGATATTTATTTGACGCTATGTGTCATATTTGACGCAGTCGACACCGAGGCTTTTGGTAACAAAAATCTAAGATAACCCACATAACCAGGGTCAATTTTTACAAAATGATCAGTAGACTTATTACTTATGCTACTTCTGTATGAGGTTATTGCTTATCATTTCATATAGCGAAATTACATCGGCAATAAAAAACACACGATATCAAGATGTTAAATGTATTAGAGATTATTAGGTTTCCCGTGTTTTCTGGACACTTATTTTCTGGATATAATATTCATACATATATACACAATAAATTGCTCACTAGACTGTTGGGTCAAGATTAAAGAAGCAACGGTCTTTCGTGTTTCAAACTTTGCAAAACCAATCTGCTCTGCTGAGCAAATCAGAAAAGACAATCTAATAAGTGCGTTGAGACTATTCTGGCATAGTACAGAATATAGGTTCGGGTACTCAGAAATTCTTAACCTAATTAAACAAGAGTTCTTACAAACACGTATGATGAAAGAAATGCCAACCAAATTTGATTTCGTATCGCACTTTGAAATAATTATTGACAGTCGCCAAGACAGCCTAAGGCGAATCAAAAACCTAAAACATATAGTAATTTTATATTCTTATAAATACATTTAATAAGAACTTAGGGCTAGCAGACAAAAAAAAAACTACTCCTTGCAATATAGCCCTGCCAGAAATATATTTGAATGCTTATTAAATAATTAAATAAATTTGGCAAAAAATAATAGCTGATTGGTAGAAAAGTGTGTATAACAGAAAATGATGATC